>CAUJRU010001090.1:0-211300 GCA_963277665.1 Viscum album | reverse complement strand
TCCATGTCCAAAAAGAAGTGGCTGTGTTAGTTTCTCATAAAATGGTTACCCTATGTGTCAAGGGGAAAATTAAATAGTGGGAAGATATATAAAATCCAAAAGATAAATAACAAAAGAAAATTATGGGTGTTTTTATAAATTAATAGTATAAAAATAACCCATATGGATTATTATTCAAAAAAATACCTAATTTGAATTTGAGATTGAAGAAGAAACCCTTATTTTAATGGTAATGTAAGAATAAAAATGGTATGTCTCTACTATCTCACGGTCCTCTCTCTCTCGAGAGGCTCTTCTCCAAGGGTTTCTTCATCCTGGAATCAGAGCTTCCATTGTCGGTCGTTGTTTCTTATGTTCTTCTTTCTGTTATTGCTGCTTATGTTCGCTCTGACCCTGCTTTTGTGGGCTTCTTCCGCTTCTCTTTCGATATTCCCCATCTTGATTGACCCCATTCTTGGTTTTTCATGATGGTAAGAAAGACCGATTCGGAGGTGTTGGTGGATTCTATCAACGATGCTCCTTCGGTCTTCTGAGTTTCAGCTTCCTCAGTTCATTCTTATGGGGTTTCAACCCCGGTCTCTTTTTCACATTCCTTGATGGTTCATTCTTTGATTCTACTTCAATCCCTCTGTTCTAGTTTCCCTTAGCGTTTCAGTCCTAGTGTTCCTCCATGTCCCTCGACGACTTTGTTTCACCCTTACCCCTTCTCTGTCGTTACTTTCTGCCCTGGCCCCCCGATTCTTATCTTCTTTCTAGGTCGGTTGGGTGTGATAGTTTCAATATTGGTTTTGGGATGTGTATGGGGAGCGGTATTAGTCTATGAGAAGTGAAGATGGTAGTGTCTTTTTCTAATTTATTTTTCCTTGCAGTTTTCTCCTATGATGATGTCTTTTGTTCTCTCTCTTCATGGATTTTTTTTCAGTGGTGCAAATCACCTGAAATCAGGGCTTATTTCTTGTTCTATGGATTTTTTCCAGTTTTTATTTCTCAATGTTATTAGCAATGAATTGTTCATCTCTGATTTTTGGTTATATTCATTCCTGGTTATGATGGCTACCATTCATGTTTTTTACGACGGTATTGTGATTTCCCACCAGCCGATGATGACGATGATGTTGAGGTTTAGAGGCTCCGTGGTTGTGGTGATGGATCTTGATGAAGTGGATGTCATTGAAAGTTTCAGGATATCTTCTCAGGTAGTGAAGACAGTGATATTGATGGCACTAAAGATGGCGGATGACAGTGCCCTGACCGACCTCTTGGTTCGAGGCCCATCCTCATGATGAGATTGAGGTGGGTAATCTCGTGGCTCGAGGTGGATAATGGCGGTTTTTCAGAATCTTGATTTTTGAAATTTTAATGTTTGAACTTTTGAATTTTTAATGTGTCTTGTGTTGTTTATGTGGATGCGGGGTATGTGGGAACAGGTTTGTATGAAAAAGCGTCAATTTGAAAAATATAAAAAAATGGATTCATAGATAAGAATCAAAAGAACATAATAGGGTTACCATGAAATATATATGAACATATAATAAGATGAAATATATTCCTTATTAATTAATAAGATATATCATTGAATAAAACATATAAAATAAACAATGGAGAACAATATGAATCAAGCCTCATGAATTTGAAAATAAAAACAAATAATCCTTACACATAACAGAATCATTGAGGTAAGAATCATTTTAAAATGAGAATATAAGGAAGAATTATAAATTACAAATCCCAAAGGAGAACATACATAATATATATTTCATTATTTTGAATAAATCAAATAATTATAAATCTTGTTACTCAGTAGATGAAAATTGAGTTAGCAAATTCCATTAGAACATTAGTATATTTTTAATCAATTTTTTTAAAAGACAGAACATGATATAAATATAAAAAACCAATTAATTATTTAATAATTTATATAATGAACATAAATATCATAATAACTAATTTCATTAAATTGTTTCAATAAATTACATTTTATACACATTAGTTATATACACTTATTAAAAATATGTTACATAGTCATTATTTATTTTCATTATCAAATGTTAGGATTTTTAGAATTTTTATTTCATAGAAGTTTCATGGTGATGGGTTAAATTTTCACTTATTGGTTCAAAGTTAATAATTCTTACGTTATTCATGAAATAATAATCATTTTTAAAATGGTTACTTATTTCTAATTTCATTACGTGAAATAAATGGATATGGTTTGTTAAAAAGGAATTTTCGATGAACTAGTTTCGACGTGTTTAGTGATCAAAAGGTTTTATATTTAGAAATATTTTAAATATTAATATATTATTTATTTAAAAATTAAAAATCATAAATATATAATTATTACATTACATTACCACCATATAACATTTATTAATCACTTTTGACATAAATATCATATCATTTTTATTGTGGGTGTTAAAACCAACCCAAATGATAGTGTGTTATAATGATTATTAAGTAGGGACATGTTTTTATATAATGTTATTATAACATTTAAAAAATATTTAAAAAGTTATAAATATCATCAAACTTAATTAAATTTATTATTAAAACCATGAATGTGGGATGGTGATGAAAAATGAAATTCATCATTCATGGAAGTGATAGTATGAACACACATGCGATTAACAAATGCATTTCTCATCAAATGTGATGGAATAAAGTTTTATTATAAAATACCATTAAATAATTATAATCATTAAATATTAATCATCTTAATTCGTAAAATCCATCCTTGAAACCAATGATAAAAGACAATAATTAAAATCAAACTAGATCACTTTGTGGACGTGATAGTCTGCATGTACATAAGATAGATGTTATTTTGTTTTTATTATGAGGAGGAAAGTGTGAATAATGGTTGATAAATTAATATAATAAAATTATGTTATATTAATAATATTGATTAAATTAAATTAAGGTGGTATGAAAATTCAAGGAAATGGAATATTAAGAAGAAAATACAAAGGGATAATAAATACTCATGTTGATAACTTGAGATTTCCCTAGGAAATAGTGGCCTTTCGCTAACAAATTCAGACAATAGGATTATGAAACAGTGATATGATTATAAGAGGAATTTTTTTAATATTTTTACAATTTAATTAAAAGGGATAGGTCATAATGATGTTCTGGAAGTGATCCCCTTCCAAAAATGAAGAGGATAATAATTTTGAATTACCCATTAAATTCCAATAATGGTATGTCACTATTCATGGGTCAAAGGACCAAAAAGGGCGAAATAATGGATTATAAATTGTATTTTGATCTATATTACTATAAAATATTTATTTTGAGAAAATATTGAGTGATTTATGGCTTTATCCTTAGTTACCTTTATTAAACATCTACCATGTTAATTAGTTCTTATCCTTGGAAATTAAAATTAAGGGAAAAATAATCAAATTGGACTTAATAATATTTATAATATTTTTATTTAAATTATAAAAATAATTTTATCAAATCTATTCTATAAGGTTTAAGAAAGTTAATTTTATAATTAACACACTTGAAGCCTAAAAATATTTCAAAATAGGTACATTTTAATCTTGAAATTTATATATATGATTTTTTCCCTCTCGAATTGGGGATGACCTCATTGATTTAAGATTCAAACATTCCAAGCAAGTTTTAACGAGTTTGATCGTAGAACCAGAAACATCCAATGATTCCATATCCATTTGAACCTACATTCCAAAGTTAGGTGCTCATTAGTTGTGGACTGATGAGGCTTAGGAATTTGCATTGGTCGAGAGGATGGGAGGTAAGACTCATCACACCTTTTTGGGGTGAATTATTGTCTACTCCGGGACTCTCTTTATAGATTTAAGTTATTTTCGTGAATCCTTATTACATTACCAAGTATAAAATGAGCTTTACTTTAAATTTTACAATCAATGATTGATATGTAGGAAATTTTAGAGAATCTTTTATATGTATTCAAGGTTCTTCATCGATAGAGAGTCATCTTTATTTGTTAGAGATTATTGGTCAATGGTATCCTTCAACACATTATATAGAAGTCTCTTGGTCATTATGATGACTATGATGGTTTTAAATCCACTCAGTGGGGAACTTGAAGTTTATTTTCATTCAAAAGGACATGGGTTATTTCAGAGTTGGGATCGAACCCACAGATGAGCTACCTACGTATCCTTTTCTTAGAAAAGGAATCAGAATCCATGTAGTTCGAGTAAGGGAGTATGATGTTTATGATTGATGGCTCAAGGAAAGATGTCATAATTACTTTTACACTCTGAGCTCACGTGAGTCATGCTTGGTGTGTGAAACAAGAGGTATTGGTAAAACCAGACAATTGTGCCATGAAATATGCAATCATAAGAAATGATGTGGGGCTTATGGATGTATGACTGCCCCAATAGATGTATATTAGGATTTACATTAGGGAAGAAATTCCGGAACAGGGTCCATAATGGTATATGTGCTTTATGGAGATTTGGATACTCTAACATGGGGCTTACTCTTGAAAAGGAGGCCCAAATTAGGAGAGGACTTATGATTGGGTTTTACTCCTGAGAAGGAAGTCCAGATCAAAAGTAAATTGGGACTGGTTAAGAGAAATTAAGACCGGGGATTACTCCTGAGAAGGAGGCCCAGTTTAAAGGAATTTGGGAAATTAAGGGACTTGGGGCTTATTCCTAATGAGGATGCCCACATTTGAGACTGGTCCTTACTCCTGAAAAGGAAGCCCTGGTCAAAAAAAATGTGGTTGGGGCTTACTCCTAAGGAGGATGCCCATATTTGGGAACAGGGAGATTGGGGCATCCTCCTAAGGAGGATGCCCAGATTTGGGGATTTGGGGCTTACTCCTCAAAAGGATGCCCAAATTAATGAGGACTTGGGGCTTATTCCTAAGGAGGATGCCCAATATTAATGAGAATTTGGAACTGGGGATTACTCCTGAAAAGGAGGCCCAGGTTAATGAACATGGGGCTTACTCCTGAGGAGGATACCTAATATCAATGAGAATTTGGAACTGGGGCTTACTCCTGAAAAGGAGGCCTGGGTTAAAGAACTTGTGGCTTACTCCTGAGGAGGATGCCCAAATTAGGGTACTTGGGGCTTATTCCAAAAAAGGAGACCCAATTAAGAGAACTTGAACTGGGGATTACTCCTGAAAAGGAGGCCCAAGTTAAGGGGAATTATGACTGGGGCTTACTCCTGAAAAGGAGGCCCAAGATTAAGGGGTTATCTCATCTTAAAGGATGAGGTTGAATGAATGAAATATCAATATTTAATGACATAAAGATGTGTAAATCAATAGGTTTTTAGAGATGTTCCACGAAGTTCCTTTCAGATAAAGAAGTCAAATCAAGAAATCACGAAATAAATGGCTTTGAAGAGTGTCTTGAAGACTGGATCTTGAATAGGAGAGGTGGAATGGCATAAGAGGGGTTAAATGGGCAGGAAAGGAACCCAAAAAGATAGGGGCGTTCAAGTCCTGGAAGGCGCGCAGGTACTGCGTGGGCGTGCAAGTCCCTTGGCGCGCAGTTATACCTGCGTGGCACATGGGTAGTTGCGCGATTTTCAGTCCTTAGGGTAATACTTGGGTGAGACTTGGCTCAAAACCATGGTATTATCCCTTGAAGATTTCCAAAAGATGGCACGCAAGTTTGGTTGAAGAAGTAGGGTGGAGCGTAAGTGTGTCCATTTACCTTAAGGGTAAAACACTTAGGCGCGCAAGTGTTAGTGAATTATTACACTTAGACCTTAATCCTCTTGTTTAGACCTTCCATTCTAGGTAAATAATTACCTTAGAAGTGTTTGGAAGACCTGATGAAGAGACTTGGGTGTTCAGAGCTATATATCTGAATTCTGGAAAAATTCCCGCCACTATTGGAAAACTAACATATACCAACGGTTTGGAGAACCGTTTCCAAGTAAGCCATTGGGATAGGTCTATACCAACGGTTTTGCGAAAACTGTTGGTATAGACCTATACCGACGGTTTTGGAAACCGTTGGTATAATAATATTAAAATCTATACCAACGGTTATGGAAATGTTGGTATATGTATTTCAAAAAAAACATTCGCTGGGATTTGATCCCAGGACCCCTAGTTTATCATTGAGCGACTTAACCACTAACCTAACATGACTTTTGTGAAAATAATTACATAAATATATATATATTGTCATAAATATTTTAAATTTTGATTTATATAATGTTCTCGGTAAGAAGATAAGATAAAAATTGTCACGACCTATACCAATGGTTCTCAAAACCGTCAGTATAGGTCTATACCAACGGTTATGACAACAGTTGTTATAGTTCTTGATTCTGGAATTTATTCTGGATTGAAGGTTGATTTCTAGGGGACCTTTCCCAACGGTTTTGGCAAACCATTGGGATAGGTATACCCTTTCCCAAAGGGTTGGACAAACTGTTGGGAAAGGTGTCCACAAAGTGGTCTTTTCCCAACGGTTTGAAAAGGGTATCCCTATCCCAATGGTTTGGCCAAACCATTGGGAAATCCATACCCATTCCCAACGGTTTTCCAAAACCATTGGGAAAGGTGGCCACAAAGTGAGATTTCGCAATGGTTTGGCCAAACCGTTGGGAAAACGGACCTTTACCAATGGTTTTTACAAACCGTTGGTATAGAAGCATTGGGAAAAGTCAGATTTCTAGTAGTGACCTCAAATGGGGGGCCCACCGGGGGTATTTATAGGCCGGAGAAGATCCCAAGCAGTTATCACTTAGGGCGCACAAGTAACTTGCATGACCATTAGGCAGCGCGTAGGTATACTTGCGCGACAGTAAAGGAACCTGCGCGGCGCATGTGCATTTGATTCCTTTTTCATTCCATTGTCAATTTATGATGTTTTCTTCAAAGGATTAATTAATTTGTGCTAAGTCATTTCCCTTTCCATTCTTTTAGACAATGTGACAAAAAGGATCATCAACAAAAGTCCCCCCTTAGAGTTCGATCCGAAAAGAAATAAGGATGTGACTCTGAGGAAAAGAAGAAAACCAAAGGAAAAGAGGCACACAGGTGTTCACCGTGCAACCATCATCGCGCAGGTGCGAGTCGTGCATGGCTGGAGCGTGCTGGCTGTAGGCGCGCAGGTGGCCGGCCTGGCCTATATATATGCACTCATTTGTCACGCATTACATAGAACTTCAGATTTTTGAGCTCTCTCCGCGGAGGTCATATCTGCCGCACAAGTCGATCTCTTTTCCTCTTTTCCTTTGTTGTCGAGCTGCTGTCATGGTATCCGGACCTGCGTGGTTATACTTGCATGCCAAATACTTACGCGACACATTCAGACTTGTGCACCATAATGCCTTTGCCATTTTTTCTGAATTCCTTCACAAATTTTATGAAAAATAAACTTACTTAAGAGTTAATTATTCAACTTTTATGCAGAATCAATGGCTCTTAGGAGAATCAGAATAGCTGATGAACTGGAAAGAAAACATCTTGATGATATGATGGATATCATTGGCAACGATTATTATACCGTCAAAGATAACACTCTTCCATATTTGGCTAAGTATCTGATTAAATATCATCGTGACTTCCCCCAAGGAATTTATCTTCCTTTATATGGCTATGGTCATCTGCGAGAAGTCACTATTCCAAAAGCAAAGAACTATCTCCCATTTTCGTGGTTTCAGAATTACACTAACTTTTCTTCAGCAAATATCTCATGTTGAGGAGGATTTATAAAAGATGGAATAGTGGAGAAATCCCACATGATGCATCATAGCCCTTGTACGCCAGATTTAAAACCTCATAAGCCTGATCTACAACCACATTTTCATCTTTCAATCTTCCGAAATGCTCATATGGATCAATCCAATGGCTGGAAGAAAAGTTGGGACTTTTGTCCTAGGGGAGGTGTGAAGCCATCTTGGATGTGGGAATACTGGGTGCGACAAACCTGTTCAGAGTTTGTCGAGGATCTGAAAGGAGTGGCGATATACGAAGCTGTTTGGGTTGGGCAAACATATGTTTACAGACATGATAACTTCGTGCCGGAGATAATCATCCAATGGAGCCCAAAAACTAATTCTTTCCATCTGACTCAAGGAGATGTATGCATCAGTCTATGGGATGTCCATATGATCTCAGGGGTTCCCATTTTTGTCGATATGTATGATGAATTCATTCCTCCCAAGGTGACTTGGAATGATTCAGAGAAGACTCCTGCTTTAGCTCGGGAATTATTTAAAATCTCCCACAAGCTAAAGAGTTCAGAGACCTCCTTAACTCATTATAGAAAGGATATTCATCTGGAGGAGTGGATGAATATATTTCTAATTGAGAAGAAGGAGAGGGAGCCAAAGGAGAATGAGCCGAAGGAGAAAGGATCCATGAAAAATAAATCCAAGGATAAAAGGCCCACCCGTCTTACCACCTGCCCAAAACCTGAGAAGAGGGGTGATCTTGGAACATTCTGGACAACTGTAGAAGTAGGAGAGTTTGAGAAATGGGGATATGAGGTGAGTCAAAGGATCCCGAAGAAGACTTGTCTGCCAGGCTTCTTGGCTTTGTGGCTCAGCGTTTATCTCACTACTACAAACACAACCTTTATCAGCGCTAAAAACGGCCTTTATCAATGCTAGAAAAGCGTTGATAAAGCCAGCATAGATAAAGGGGGGGGGGGATCCCCTTTATCATCACTTCGAAAATCGCTAATATAGGACCCCTTTATCAGTGCTAAAAAAACACTGATAAAAGGGGTCTTTTATCAGCGCTAAAAAAGTGCAGATAAAAGTACCCCTTTATCAGCACTTTTTTTAGCGCTGATAAAGGGGTCCTATATCAGCGCTTTCATTTTAGCGCTGATAAAGGACCATTTTATTAGTTCTTTTGAAAAAACGCTGATAAAAGTTAAAAAAATTAAAAAAATTTAAAAAAATTTAAAAAAAATAAAAAATACTGCCAATCGGGGGGGCTTTTATAGCGCTTGAACCCCCCCCCCCCCTTTTACAGCGCTTTTCAGCCCCTATACAGCACTCCACGTACCCCCTCCACCCTTTAACCGCGCTTGCTCAAATATTCCCCATGCGCGCGCACCCCTGCCTCCACCAGGATTTGAACTCGAGACCTCCCCCATGCGCGCCTAAGTCCTTACCACTACTCTATTTTGATTTGCTTTCCAATTCATGATATCATTATATATATATATATATTTATATATTTAGTTATATTTATTCGTATAGTAATATATATTTATATTAATATATATATATAATTATATTATAATATATATATATATAGTTATATTATAATATATATAGTAATATTAATATATATATATAGTGGTATTAAAATATATCTATTTCTATATATATATATATATATTTAGTTATATTTATTTGTATAGAAATATATATTTATATTAATATATATATATATATAGTTATATTAACATATATATAGTTATATTAACATATATATAGTTATATTAACATATATATAGTTGTATGAATATATATTTATATAGTTATATCGTTATATTAATATATATATAGTGATATTAATATATATATTTATGGTGATATTAATATATATATATTTATAGTAATACTAATATATATATATGTAGTTATATTAATATATATATAGTTATTAGATTAATATATATATATAGTTAGATTAATATATATATATATATATAGTTAGATTAATATATATATATAGTTAGATTAATATATAGGTATATAAATATTCATATATTGGTATTTTAAATAAAATGTATATTAGTTATTATTTAGATAAAGCTAATATATTTTATATGTAAATATGTTTAATTATTTATTTAAAAAATTTATTTTTTAGGTGCGAATATATAAAAAATATGTACATATAGTTATATATTTGATTATAAATAGTAGTTCATTATAAAAAAGGATGAAATTTCAAATACATAATATCAATATGAATGTAATACCTTGGAATAAATTTAGTCCCTTCCAAAAAAAGCCAATAATACCCCCCTTAAACGAGTTTGAAAATCCACAAAATGTTAAACAATCTGGGTACCCCAACAAAAAACTCAGTTTTGGAGGCATTTTGGGCCTCTTTTGGCCTCGAATATTGCTTGACCAGGGTCCCCCCAGGACACCTAGACATAGATCTCGTCGCAAGCTTCGATTTGATATGTGGTAGAGCTCAAACGGACACCCGGATCAAAAGTTATGGCCGTTTGAAGTTTGAGTTGCGTTTTTAACATATTTTGGATCTTTTTTTAATTTTTTTAATTTTTTTAGACCTCAAATTGTTATTAAATTACTATTACTCCATAATGATTATCAAATTATTAATTAAAAATATTTTTTTAATTTATTAAGAAGTCATTTTCACTAAATATCTTATATATTAAGTATAATAAGTGTAAATGTACATTTATACTTATCTAAAATATATTTAAAAATTATATATTATATTTATATAACAATATATCTATATTTATATATTAATATATTAATATATTTTTAAATTTTTTTTTGAAGCCGACCCTTTATTAGTCCTTAAAAAAGCACTGATAAAGGCCCCCCCTTTATCAGCGCTACTAAACAAGCGCTGATAAAGGGGGGGTGCTGCGAAAAACTGTTTTTGTGGTAGTGTCTCTTGCCAGTTAGGGATTCGAAGAGAGGCGTCAGGCCAGGGACCTTCGTCATTGCGGAAAAGTTGGCTGAGGGAAAAATGGTTGGGTTGGCTACCACCATTTTAGCAAAAGTTCACATGAGTTTACTTCATGTCTTCATGGGTAAATCTCCTTTAAGAATAGTAGGGCAATTCCAAGTTTTATGGGGATGGATCACCACTCACATCAGGAATTACAATGTATAGAATGGATTACAAATTCCTGGAAGTTCTTTCAGGCCATCAATACAAGCATTATCTAGAGTTTCTCCATTATATCTTAATGCCTATGACATGAATTTGAGGCTGAGAATGTTTAAGGAATTCAACTTCTTTCCCTATGGAAATCCGCCAACCGGGCGGTTTATTGATGATGGAACAACCCACTTGGGTTTGAGGGCATACATGGTAGCTTGCAGAGACGGTGTGCTAGTTGCCAGGATTGACGGAAAAATTATATATGAGGCCTATGCTCCATATAGATTTGCACGTCAATTCAACTGTCTGCAACAGATTTCTGTATCTCCCCCAGTACATTTCATGTTAGAGCAACATCTGATGGTAGCTTGGCAACTACAGCTGCTGATGTCAAGGGAGAAGACTGGGGTAGTATTTGATCTACTAATTGAAAAAAGTGGCACATAAATTGACTACATGGTATGCCGAGCACTGGATAGCATCATACCCTAAAGGGGCGCTGAATCACCCAGTTTATCCGGTGGGGAAAAGGAAGAGGATTGTAGAGAAAGAAACCCTTCCTCATGAAGGTTATGCTTCCCCACCTGAAGCTGATTCGCTAGATTCCTCCTCTAGAACTGGTTCACCAGATTCCCAATATGGGGATGACGAGGCACAACAAGTGGCAAAGCGGCCTCGTGCCCGATATAATCCTCCAGTTAGAATCAAGAGACCTACTCCATAAACTCCTGGCGAGTTACTTCATTGTGGTAATGTAATCACTACTAATTTATAAAGCAATAAGTCTTATTTTCTTATTCTCTATCTGTAGTTGCAGGAGCTGGGAAGAAACTGAAATCAAAGATTGTAGGACCTTCCTTGCAGCCTTTATATCTAAGACTAGAGGCTATCCAAACTTTGAAGAGTTTATATTGTGGTACTGAGACAGCCTGGCTAGATTTGTGTGAGGGCCTACAACTTCCTAGAATAGGGAATCTTCTGGCTTCTATAGATATCCAATACGAGGATAAACCCAATGAAATGCGGGCTTACATCAGAGAGCTGGAAATGCTCATATATGCTACTGATGAGTCCGTTCATGTCACCAAGCGGATGATGGAAATTATTGATCATGGTGCCACTGAGGGGGCTGGTGGTTCTAGAGATGAGGAGTGGCATGGTTATGTTTCTCCTGAAGATGTAATTTTTCTTTCCTTATTTTCTTTGAAACTTGATTCCATTCAAAGATTTGTTAGTTAAGGAATTTATTTTCTTCATCTTGAAGCTTGAAAATAAAGGAACTACTGAGGTTCCTTCACCACAGTATAGCCCTGGTGGTACTGCCATCAGGGCTGCTGCTGAATCTCCTTGCGAACCGGGAGAGATATCTCCAGGCCAGCTGGCCATGAATGAGGAGCTGGCAACGAATTTTCATTCTCCAATCCAGGTGCCAATAACGTAGACTGCCGATACTCCCAAAAAACCCAAGAAGCAAAGGCAACGAAGGAGGAAGTACATAGCTAAATGCTTCATTAGCAGCGGTAAGTCCTTCGGGTAATCATGAGTCAATACCCATGAAAAAGTTACTCATATTTCTGGGGATTGAAGGGGCTTCTTCAATTTCCCCCCTAAGTGAAAAAACTAATCCTCCTTCAAGGACCACGGAGGGTGTTATGGAACAATAACAAAATCAAGCTGACTTGGCTACTCTTGGAGAAGAGCTAGCATCTGTTCCCAGTATCCCTCCTACTGCTATTGCAGGAAGAGAAGAACCTGTTTTGGGTAAGTTTACAATGCTTTATAAAAATGTTTAATGAAACACCGTCTGACTTCCATTCTGTGATACATCAGGTTCAACTCCTACATTAGAGCTTCTGGTGGATTTTGCAACTGATGCCGTGATTTTATCCGAAGATGTTGTCTAGGGTCAGGGGCCGCAGGATGTAAGTCGCCAACAAGACACATCAAAAGCTACCACTGGTGAGACTAACCAGGATTTTAAATATCATTGGATGAAATGATGAATCGTGGCATGTCTTTCAAAGAATTTTATGATCATGATAAGTTATCATGTGATTTAGAGGACCTTGGGTGCGAGTGTTATTCTTCATCCAGTAAATTTTATTATAATTTACAATTGTAATCATGACTGAAAATAATATGCAATTTCATCCATAGAATCTGCTAAACTGCCAATGCCTGAAGAGGGTGTGGACATTGATGTCAACCCTACCATTGCAGAAACATTAGCTCAAGTAGAGATAAACCTAGTAAACCCTCCTAGGACCCATCTTGAAGATCCTATTGAGACTGGGAAAGATGGGGAGGAGTCTTCACAGGTTGTTGATCTACCATTGGGTAAGGTAAAACAATATTTGTGATTGTACTTAATTTGAAAGACAATTGATTCTTTTGTTATCCATTGAATCTAACCAAATCATTCAATTAATTATGCAGGGCCATCAACTACAGTGGCTAGATCTAGAGGTGAGGCCTCAACCTCTGCCCCAACAAAAATTGAAAGCGAAGAAGCACAAGTTAGGGGGGAAGGAGAATAATAGGGCACTTCCTTAAATGCATTAATCCCAGATTACATGCCCCCCTATGATGATGATGTTGAATTAGACCCCGAGGTGCTTAAGGCGCTCAGCCTTTCATGACGGAAAGAATGGAACAACATATGGAAAATCATACCTGATGTGCCTCTTAACGATCTATCATCGAAGATCCCTCTATTGTCATCCTAGTTCTTCATGCTAGGACTTGGCGGTTTTAGATACCAAGAGATCCATACCACAGTGAAACAAGTCATTTTCAGGAGGGAGCAGGAGCAAAAGTGTCGCAAAGATCTGACTAGGGTGAAACTGTCAGTCAACATCGGTGAATTAGAGGCTGTGGTATCCTGAGCTGAGGCTGATTATGCTGCCAAGATGAAGGAGCTGAAGCATAAGATCAAAGAAAAAGTCGTCCAGCAGGTGCAGTGTAACACCCGAGAATTTTATGAGAAATATTTTGTTTTTATGTTATATAAATCATCAAAGGAATCTTTCACTATACACAACACTAGCTTGGCTTGCTTTACACGCAATCACGACCTTCCTCGATAGCTTGCGTCGTACGTAATACCGAGTTTCACTAAACAATGATATGTTATTAAAATATTACTAAAACTAGCCGTTATGAATAGTAATACGCACTTTTTGAAATTTTTTAAAATTTATTTTTCAAAATGGACTTCGTTTTTGGATTCGGAATATCAAAATTATCCTAGGGTGAAATTTTGGTATTTTTCTGAAAACATTCAAATTTTGATGAATAGTGAAAACACTAAGTTACTATTTAAAAACCGACTTTTTATTTAAATAATTATTTATTTTATTTAAATTTATTTTAGGTCAAAATTGATACATAATACCTATATAAGTTCAATGAAATTCATTGGAGTCATTTTATAATAATTTTAGATATATAAAAATTTTATTGAACTTTTCACCGTCTTTTACCCACCTCCTAGGAGAATTTGAAAATATACAAAAAACTTAATTTTACCGCTTCTGTGAGTGGAATTTTGAAAATCTGAGAGACACAGTTAATATCAAGGACTAAAACGTGGTTCAATGAGATGAAAATAATTTTTGGTGAATAGTAACTTTTTACTTTTTCTACCACGGTTAAAAGTAACTAGAGTAATTAAGGGTAAAAATGTTATTATTATTACCCTAACACGTGTCTTAATTCTATTGGATAAGTTTAATTCGACCAAAAACAACATTAGGAATAACATATGGCCATTTAGGCCCACCTGGATTAGATTAGGACATTTATTATTAATTTATTTAAAGAAGGGTTAAAATAATTAAAATCAAAGTTTTATAACTAAATCATTTTTAATATAGGGTTATAAATAAGATAAATTCGACTATACATATTCATTAGAAAGCTTAAAATATTTCCTACATAATGGTATTTTATTTGTAATTTTTTGACAATAAATAATTTAATTTATTTATGACAGAATGATGATGCATTAATTATCTTATTAATGAAATATTGTCATAATTGATGTTATAAATACCCAAATAAATGTAATTGGAGACTTTTTATTAATTAAAATAATTTTATTGGTTAATATGACATGTTAGTATTTATTTAATTAACTTTATTTGAACTACTCTTTCTGTTATGATTTTCACAAAAATCAATTACCAAATAGTATCAAAATTGACATAAAATAGTTTTTAAAAAACATATTATATTATAAATTGTTATTTTATTCCTAAAAATCTAAGGTTCTGCAAAATGACTTAGATAAGGTTATATATATTAATAATAAACAACTTGGGGTTCGTTTGTCTTGTTATAGTAAGTTTATCAACCATATAGTGTAAGAAAACAATAAGACATGGTAAAAGTTAAATTATCTAACTTAAAGTTAAATCTAAATGATAAGGTTTAAATAGAATCATAAACTTATCTAAATTATATTGGATGAGATGATTTCGACCCATCCCCACCTTATCTTAGAATTAAATCAATTTGGAGCTATTAAAAACCAAATATTAATTTATAATAAAATAATATTTTTTGTTTTTCCAAAGGTGCCCCTCTCCTCCCTTATAAAAGGGAACCTCCTCCCTCTCTTCCTCACACCACTTTGAGCATTCATGATCATCCAAAACCTGACCAATTATCTTCTCCACTTCCCTAAAAACACCCTAGAGGTCCTGGTATTCTTCAAAGACCAATTTTAGTGCCCTTAGAGGAGGTCTCAAAGAGGCGCTTCAAAGAAGAGGTAATGTCCGTTACCGATTCTTTCAACTTTATTTCTTTTCCACTTCTTCTTCTTTAGTTGTTTCATTATGAAGTAATAAAATCAGTATCACTCATATAAGTTTATGTTATTATAAGTATTAAACAACCCTATTTCACCATCTATCCATCCTACAGAAAACGAAATCCCCGCGCGTGCGTACGTACGGAATACCGTCTCCATGCCGTGGTGTAATCTATTTTCCACCACCACCTTACTTGGATGGGTATAATGGTGTAAATAATAACTATATATGATTATTTTAAAGTTATATTAATTCTGAAATAGTATACATACACTCCAATACAATTCCACGATCATGGGAACGATATCATCGCTCGTGCGTACGTACGGAATACCGTCTCCACGATGTGATGTGACTCGTTCTACATGATCTTCATTGCAGAATGATTATATAAATGAATTGAATGAATTAATATGATATATATTACACTAATACCATTATGTAAATGAGGTATCTATAAACTAAAGAGAAGAATAAGAATTTATTCGACAAAACACGTATAAGAACAAAAAGTAATAAACACCGGAATAACAAGTAGCAATGAAATATTAATAATAAGAAGCTAATAATATGGCCATATATGATATCATAACAATGATTATGATTCTGGAATAAGTCAATGACATTATTTAAATTATTATACAGGAAGTTCAGACACTTACGAAGCAAATCAGACCTAAGTTATGGGAAAATCTCGCAATCTCAATTTTTATCCGAGATTGTTTATACTTCAGAATTTACTGGTGAATATTTATCATCCACATCCATGTTTCTTCAATATTTAATATTATTTCCATCCACCTACAAGTTTTTAAATCCAATTTTACCCTTCGGTGAGTTTTTAGTAAAAGATATGAAAGGAATCTTTTTTCGTTTTTCGAATGAGGTACTTCTTGACTTTTCCGAAAAAAGTACGAGAATACTGTTTTTTTAACTTATATGGCATGAACGGATTTTTAAAACATTATTTCCAAGAAGCTTCTTTTACAAGTTCTCAAGTTTATTTTTAATCAACTTATTTTAGTTTAAAATTGTAAGACATGTTAAGAAAGGAAAAATGTTTTTGAAGTAGAAAGGATATTTTCCTCAAGAATGGAGTTCAAGTGTTTTATCAAACTTATTTTCCATCTAAGATAATATAGGGCTCTGTTTATATCCCAATTATTACATTTATTTTATTATGTTGTGATTGAATTATTTTTATGAAGTCCTTTATCTTATATGAATTGTTTTATGCTGTCATGATGTTTAAGAATCCCATTTTTATTACATGGGTTATACCATGATGTATGGTTAATGATTTTGTGGCACACATAGGAATGGTATCATTATGAGATGGGTGTGACCTATATCTCCCTCCAATGAATTGGGTAAAGATTTATATCTCATGAGATAGTCATGGCTGGAATGGCAGGTTAAACCGGTTCAGTGAAACAGGACTGAAACGAGGAGTGAACTCAGTTCAGAATTGGACTTTGTCCGCTAAGATAGTCTTGGCAAAGAGTCTTGAATACTAAGAAATGATTCTCTATAATTATGTGGGTATGCCACAAAGTTTCATATTTTAAGTTATGATTATTGGGATTACGTTTCACTACTATGATTTATCCCATGTTATGAAATTATAATCTCTTTTGCAGGATAAGATTTCCAAAATGTTATGTTCTTATGAATATGATGTGATTGATATTTCTTTTGTTTACCATTACAGAGCATTTGAGCTCACCCTTTTGTATGTTTTCTTTCCCCAAGTCAGGAATAAGGTTATCAAGTAGGATATTTTAAAAAGGGACTCTAGATATGATGAAATAAATGGGAGACAATGTAGACGATTTATGAACCAGTTGTTTATGTTTCCCAGTTTCTAAAGACACTATACCTATACGGTCCTTTCATAGTTTTGTTATATGTTGTAATAAGTGTACTTAAATTTTGAAGTATTAGTAATGTATGTAATGTATGGGTCGTTATAGTTTCTATCAGAGGAAAGGTATAGTCAACCTTTGGAAACTAGGATGTGAAAGCCTTAGTAAGAAACATAAGGATATGTCTAAGAATAGAACACAATCTTAGTGTTTTAGAAATGGACATGAACAACATATGATAAGACCTTAAGTGTGAAATTTTATTCTTGATTATGTGTTTTTCCTATTATAATTTGTGTTTCTCACACTATTATTCTTGGTTTTAGTCAATGGCTGGAACGCGAAGGAACCATGTTAATGCGGAATGCGATGGGAAATATAATGATTGTCCCCCTGAGCAACCAAACATTATGGGAGTTGGAATGCAAAATCTTGTAGCCATGCTCACACAACTTTCTCAAGCTATGAATCATGCAGGACTTCCAAACGAAAAAAGGAAAGAGAAACATTCTGTTGAATCCTTCATGAGGCAGCGTCCACCTTCATTCAGCGAGTCTTTTGATCCATTAGTGGCTGAAAAATGGATTAGTACCACTGAAAAGATATTTTCAGTTCTTCAATGTTCTGAACATGATAAATTCATCTTAGCAATTTATCGTTTTGAAGGTGAAGCTGATCAATGGTGTAATATTATTAATAATACGAGGCAAAGGGATGAAACTGAGTCTATGGAATGGGATGAGTTCAAGAACTAATTTTTCAATAAGTACTTCCCTTGTATTCTTCAAAAAAAGATGTAGAAGGAGTTTCTTGAACTAAAGCAAAAGGATGATGAATCTGTTGGTACCTATGAAGAAAATTTTACAAGACTTTCAATGTACGCTTGTATTATTATTATACAACCCGAGAGTAAGATCGATCGATTCTTTAGTGGCTTAAAACCAAGTCTTCGAAGGGCGTTAGCCATAAGGGACTTCAATAGCTATAAGGAAATTGTTCGATGTGCTCTCAAGGTTGGTATAGATATTGGAGTAACCCATCAGTCATATGTATTTGATAAGAAGAGGAAAATGGAATTCAAAGGAAAATCTAAAGAGCACACTGAAAAGAAGATGAGTTTTCCATTATGCTCAAAGTGTGGAAAGAAACATGGAGGGAATTGTATTAAAGGGACAAGTAAATGTTTCAAATGTGGAAAGGAAGGTCATTGGGCATTTGAATGCCACAATGGTGGGAAGAATATGTCTAGTGATGCGAACAAAGAAAACTCTACACAGAGTGCACCTCCTACACTTCAATGTTACAAATGCAAAGAAAATTGGGCATTATGCCAATCAATGCCCTAATCGAAGGGTTTTTTATGATGATCGACGTCAACAAACTCTTAAGGCTAAAGACAAAGGAAAGTCACATGCAATTTCTATCAGCGATGTGGAGTATGAAAATGAAGTGGTGAAAGGTACCCTTACCATCCACTCTAAAGTAGAAAATGTTTTATTTGATTCTGGATCCACCCACTCTTTAATTTCTGAATAATTTTCTAAGGGTATAACTGTATTACCTCAATAATTAGATGTTGAGTTAGCTGTGACAATCCCTAATGGCACAACCGTCGCATCAAAAGTTTATAATTATTCTACGATTGAAGTTTTTGGGAAATTGCTTCCTGAAAATCTTGTGATCCTTCCTATAGTGGAATTTGATGTGATTCTTGGCTTGTATTGGATTTCTATATATAGATCTCATATCAATTTCCAAAGAAGGGAAGTCACATTTCATATTCCAGATCAATCTATGATCATCTATCGATGCAAGGATGAACATAACCTTCCAGTGGAAATTTCTTCAATCTTATCGGTTTTGATTCCACAAAATGAAGGTTATTTATCTCAAATGGTTGGTGAGAAACTCACGATTAAGAATATTCCCATTGTGCGAGAGTTTGATGATATCTTTCTAGAGGAATTACAGGGTCTTCCACCAAATCGTGAAGTTCAGTTTTCAATAGAACTTGTACCGGGTGCTTTGCCTATTTCAAAGACACCTTATAGAATGGCCCCAATTGAATTGCAGTAATTGAAGAAGCAACTCCAAGAGAATCTTGATAAGGGATTCATACACCCTAGTGCATCACCTTGGGGAGCACCTATTCGGTTTGTTAAGAAGAAAGATGGATCAATGAGACTCTGCATTAATTATCGAGAACTTAACGATATCACTATGAATAACAAATATCCTCCCCCGTGCATTAATGACTTATTTGACCAACTACTCGGAGCTCAATACTTTTCCAAGATTGATCTTCGTTCAGGGTATCATCAATTAAGGGTCAAAATGGAGGATATACCAAAGAAGGATTTCCATACAAGCTATGGACACTATGAGTTTATAGTGATGCCATTTGGTCTTACTAATGCCCTTACTATCTTCATGGATCTGATGAATAGAGTCTTTAGAGACTATCTTGATCAGTTTTTGGTAGTCTTTATAGACGATATTCTTGTCTATTCAAAGAGCAAGGAAGAACATGAAGATCATTTGAGAATTATATTGGAGACCCTAAGAAAGGAGAAGCTTTATGAAAAATTTACCAAGTGTGAATTTTGGCTTCAAAAAGTTGCATTTTTGGGTCACATAATCTCAAAATAGGGGATATCTATGGATACAGCAAAAACAGAGGTTATCAAAAGATGGCCGAGACCGACAACAGTAACTGAGATATGAAGTTTTCTTGGTTTGGATGGATATTATCGACGTTTTGTGAAAGATTTTTCAATATTATCTAATCCACTCACCAGGTTGACTCGAAAAGGAGTTAAGTTTGTTTGGACAGAGGAATGTGAAGAGAATTTCAAGGAGTTGAAAAGAAGGTTATCCAGTGCACCTGTACCCACACTTCCTTGTAGTGGAGAAAGGTTTGTGATCTACAGTGATTCATCCAAGAAGGGGCTGGGGTGTGTTCTTATGCAAAATGATATGGTGATAGATTTTACCTCACGACAGTTGAAAATCCATGAGCAAATTAACCAACTCATGTTTTAGAGTTAGCTGCGGTAATATTTTCATTAAAGATTTGGAGGCATTATCTTTATGGAGAAAGGTGTGATATTTATACTGATCATAAAAGTTTAAAGTATATTTTCACAAAAAAGGAGCTGAATATGCGCCAAAGAAGATGGTTGGAGCTGATTAAGGATTACAACTGCTCAATTCATTACCACCCTGGGAAATCAAACAAGGTGGCAGATGCATTAAGTCGACAAGACTATTCTAGATTACCCATGATGAGGATTAAAAAACATCCAATATTTATGGATTTACAAAGGATGGATCTTGGAATTATAATGGAAGTGGAAAAATCATATCTTTCTCAATTTAATTTTCAACCATCTATACATGTGAAGATTAAAGAGGCACAAAAACAATATGTTGAGTTACAAAAGAAGGTGAGAAATATTCCTGAATTCAACCTTGATTGTGATGGGATAATAATGTTCAGGAATCGGGTTTGTGTTCCTCCAATCCGAGAATTAAAGAAGGAGCTGCTGGATGAGGCTCATATTTCTTCATTCTCTATTCATCCTAGAAGCACGAAGATGTATAGGGACCTGAAAGAGTACTTCTGGTGGGATGTCATGAAAAGAGATGTTGCTGAATATGTATATCGATGCTTGGTTTGTCATGAAGTTAAAGTTGAGAGACAGAAGTCTAAGGGGATGTTACAACCATTACCCATACCCGAATGGAAATGGGAATACATCACTATGGACTTTGTCACCGGACTTCCTAAAACATCCAAAGGAAATAATGCTATCTGGGTCATAGTTGATCATCTTACAAAGTCTGCACACTTCATTTCTGTTATAGAGGATTTCTCTCTAGATCATCTTGCTAGGATATATGTAAAGGAAGTGGTAAGATTGCATGGAGTACCACTTTCCATTATATCTGATCGGGATATGAGATTTACCTCGATGTTCTGGCGAAGTCTTCAGCATACTCTAGATACAAAGTTGAGTTTCATCACTTCTTATCATCTTTAGACAGACGGTCAGTCTGAGAGGACAATTAAAACTCTAGAAGATATGTTTAGAGCTTGCTCTATGGATTTCAAAGGTGGTTGGGATCAACACCTACCTTTGGTGGAATTTTCTTATAATAATAGCTTTCACTCCAGTATTCAGATGGCTCCTTATGAAGCTCTCAATGGAAAGAAATGCAGGACTCCAAATTGCTGGGATGATGTTGGGGAAAGAAAGTTATTAGGACATGATCTTATTGATGAGATGGTAGAAAAGGTCAGATCTATTCAACAACACATAAGAGCAGCTCAGAGTCGAAAAAAATGTTATGCCGACATCCGAAAAAAAGACCTAGAGATTGAAGTGGGTGATAAAGTGTTCTTACGAATATCTCCCTAGAAGAGGGTCATGAGATTTGGAAAGAAGGGAAAGTTGACCCCTAGATATATCGATCCTTTTGAAATTATGGATCGTGTTGGGAAGGTAGCTTACCGATTGGCGCTTCCACCGAATCTCTCCCAAGTTCATGATGTGTTCCATGTATCTCTCCTGAGAAAGTACATACCTGATCCTTCACATGTACTCAGCTCAGAAGTTGTACCGCTGGAGCAAGATCTTTCTTATGAAGAACAACCAATAGAGATTCTGGTTCATAGAGAAAAAGTCATACGGAACAAGACCACTCTCTTTGTGAAAATTTTATGGAGGAACCACCAATTTGAAGAAGCTACATGGGAGCTTGAGGATATGATGAGGGAGAGGTATCCTCATCTGTTTGTTACAAAGTGATGAATTTCGAGGGCGAAATTCATTTTAAGGTGGGTAGAATGTAACACCCGAGACTTTTATGAGAAATATTTTGTTTTTATGTTATATAAATCATCAAATGAATCTTTCACTATACACAATACTAGCTTGGATTTCTTTACATGCAATCGCGGCCTTCCTCGATAGCTTGCGCCGTACGCAATACCGAGTTTCACTAAACAACGGTATGCTATTAAAATATTACTAAAATTAGCCATTATGAATAGTAATACCCACTTTTTGAAAATTTTTACATTTTATTTTTCAAAATGGACTTCATTTTTGGATTCAGAATATCGAAATTAACCTAGGCTGAAATTTTGATATTTTTCTGAAAACATTCAATTTTTTATGAATAGTGAAAACACTAGGTTACTATTTAAAAACCAAATTTTTATTTAAACAATTATTTATTTTATTTAAATTTATTTTAGTTCAAAATTGATACATAATACCTATATAAGTTCAATGCAATTCAGTGGAGTCATTTTATAATAATTTGAGATATATAAATATTTTATTGAACTTTTCACCGTCTTTTACCCACCTCCTAGGAGAATTTACAAATTTACATAAAACTTAATTTTACCGCTTCTGTGAGTGGAATTTCAAAACTCCGAGAGACACGGTTAATATCAAGGACTAAAATGTGGTTCAATGAGATGAAAATAATTTTTTCTGAATATTAACTTTTTACTTTTTTTTACCACGGTTAAAAGTAAATAGGGAAATTAAGGGTAAAAATGTTATTATTATTACCCTAACACATGTCCTAATTCTATTGGATAAGTTTAATTCGACGAAAAACAACATTAGGAATAAAATATGACCATTTAGTCCAACTTGGATTAGATTTGGACATTTATTATTAATTTATTTAAAGAAGGGTTAAAATAGTTAAAATCCAATTTAGTAACTAAATCATTTTTAATATAGGGTTAGAAATATGATAAATTAGACTATAAATATTAATTAGAAAGCTAAAACTATTTCCTACATAATGGTATTTTATTTGTAATTTTTAGACAATAAATAAGTTAATTTATTTATGACACAATGATTATGTAGTAATTATCTTATTAATGAAATATTGACATAATTGATGTTATAAATACCCAAACAAATGTAATTTGAGACTTTTTATGAATTAAAATAATTTTCTAGGTTAATATGATATGTTAGTATTGATTTAATTAAATTTTTTAGAACTAATATTTCTGTTATGATTTTCACAAAAATCAATTACCAAATAGTATCAAAATTGACATAAAATAGTTTTAAAACAAATATTATATTATTAATTGTTATTTTATTCCTAAAAATCTATGTTTCGGACAAATGACTTATATAAGGTTATATATATTAATAATAAACAACTTGGGGTTCGTTTGGTTTGTTATAGTAATTTTATTAACCTTATAGTGTAAGAAAACAAGAAGACACGGTAAAAGTTAAATTATCTAACTTAAAGTTAAATCTAAATGATAATGTTAAAATAGAAACCTAAACGTGTATATATTATATTGGATGAAAGGATTTCAACCCAAAACCACATTATATTCTAAATAAATCAATTTGGAGCTATTAAAAACCGAATATGACTTTATAATAAAATAATATTTTTAGTTTTTCCAATGGTGCCCCTATCCTCCCTTATAAAAGGGAACCTCTTCCCTCTCTTCCTCACACCACATTGAGCCTTCAGGCCCGGCCAAACCATTAAAAATTAGCTTCTCCACTTCCCTATAAACATCCTAGAGGTCTTGGTATTCTTCAAATACCAATTTTAGTGCCCTAAGAGGAGGTCTCAAAGAGGTGCTTCAAAGAAGAGGTAATGTTTGTTACCGATTGTTTCAACTTTATTTCTTCTTCAACTTCTTCTTGTTTAGTTGTTTTATTATGAAGTAATAAAATCAGTATCAATAATATACTGGTATGTTATTATAAGTATGAAACAACCCTATTTCACCATCTATCCATCCTATGGAAAACGAAATCACCGCGCGCGCGTACGTACGGAATATCGTCTCCACGCCGTGGTGTAATATATTTTCCACCACCACCTTACTTGGATGGGTATAATGGTATAAATAATAACTATATAAGATTATTGTAAAGTGATATTGATTCTGAAATAGTATACATACACTCCAATACAATTCCACAATCATTGGTACCATATCATCGCTCGTGCGTACGTACGGAATACCGTCTCCACGATGTGATGCGACTCGTTCTACATGATCTTCATTGCATAATGATTATATAAATGAATTGAATTAATTAATATGATATATATTACACTAATACCATTATGGAAATGAGGTATATATAACCTAAAGATAAGAATAAAAATTTATTCGACAAAACACGCATAAGAACAAAAAGTAATAAACACCCGAATAACAAGTAGCAATGAAATATTACTAATAACAAGCTAAGAATATGGCCATATATGATATCATAACAATGAGTATTATTCTGGAATAAGTCAATGACATTATTTAAATCATTATATAGGAGTTTCAGACACTTACGAAGCAAATCAGACCTAAGGTAAGGGAAAATCTCGCAATCTCAATTTTTATCCGAGATTGTTTATACTTCAGAATTTACTGGGGAATATTTATCATCCACATCCATGTTTCCTCAATATGTAATATTATTTCCATCAACATATAATTTTTTAAATCCAATTTTACCCTTCGGTGAGTTTTTAGTAAATGATATGAAAGGAATCTTTTGTCGTTTTTCGTACGAGGTACTTTTTGAGTTTTCCAACAAAAGTACGAGAAGAATGTTTTTTTAACTTTTACAGCATGAACGTATTTTTAAAACATTATTTTCAAGAAGATTCCTTTACAAGTTTTCAAGTTTATTTTTATTCAACTTATTTTATTTTAAAATTGTATGACATTTTAAGAAAGGAAAAATGTTTTTGAAGTAGAAAGGATATTTTCCTCAAGAATGGAGTTCAAGTGTTTTATCAAAATTATTGTCCATATAAGATAATATAGGGTTCTGTTTATATCCCAATTATTACATTGATTTTATTATATTGTGATGGAATTATTTTTATGAAGTCCTTTATCTTTTATGAATTCTTTTATGATGTCATGATGTTTAAGAATCCCATTTTTATTACATGGGTTATGCTATGATGTATGGTTTATGATTTTGTGGAACACATAAGAATGGTATAATTATGAGATGGGTGGGAACTATATCTCCCTCTAATGCATTGGGTAAAGATTTATATCTCATGAGATAGACATGGCTGGAACGGCAGGTTAAACCGGTTCAGTGAAACAGGACTGAAACGAGGAGTGAACTCGGTTCAGAAATGGAATTTGTCTGTAAAGATAGTCTTGGAAATGAGTATTGACTACTAAGAAATGATTATCTATGATTATGTGTGTATGCCACAAAGTTTCATGTTTTATGTTATGATTATTGGGATTACATTTCACTACTATGATTTATCCTATGTTATGAAATTATAATCTCTTTAGCAGGATAAGATTTCCAAAATGTTATGTTCTTATAAAAATGATGTGATTGATATTTCTTTTGTTTACCCTTACTGAGCATTTGAGATCACCCTTTTGTATGTTTTCTTTCCCCAGGTTAGGAAGAAGGTTATTATGTAGGATATGCCAAAAAGGTACTCTAGATATGATGAAATAAATGGGAGACAACGTAGATGATTTATGAACCAGTTGTTTATGTTTCCCAGTTTCTAAAGACACTATACCTATACAGTCCTTTCATAGTTTTGTTTATGTTGTAATAAGTGTACTTCAATTTTGAAAAATTTCAAATGTATGTAAAGTATGGGTCGTTATATGCAGCTCCAGCAACAGTAAGATGCTGTTACTGGGGAACTTGACTTGCTCAATAAATCATTGGAGGGAGCTCAAATTAATGCTATGAAAGCTATTGAAGCTGCCAAGAAGGAAATCCATCATGATGAGAAGAGTGAAGCTGGTCGAGTGCACGAGCTTCAAGTAGCTACTGATGGAGCTCGGGATGATGTACATCAAGTTAAGACTTATGTTGATAGTCTTTTGTAATTTCCTAAAAAAGAGAAGAGGATCTAATCTGTGTATGTCCCTCTAATTCATGTGCATCAATGGATAATACTTTTATCTTCAATCATTTATGCTTGTATTCTTTCACTACCTGCTTTAAATTTTACCTAAGCCAACGGGCTAGTAAGCATAGCTTGATTTTTATTAGGATTATTATAAATATCCCTACAAACTTTGAATCTTTTAATTTCTCAATATTACCTAAATCATACAAAATGTATGTTTAGTGATCTAGAACTTGACTTTTACTTAGAGTTCCCTTGTCTTTTGTGGGCAGTTTAAAGTCATGCACGTCAAACATAATGAGGCTAATGTTTATGGTCGAAATAGATTTGACCGAATGAATTATAATTGACTCAATTATTTGACAATTTATCTGAAAACATATTACCATACTCATGTATGAGGGGAAAATATGTAAAATATAACTTAAGAAAATTTGAATCTGAGGAATGATATGAAAAAGAACTAAAAAGGCATTAGAAGAAGTAGTTCCCAATAATGAAGTTATCATTATTTAAAAAACCTTTTAGGGGGTTGAATTATGCAGGGCCACCTAAGGTAATTGGATGCATTGTCAAATAATAGTATATTTTGGCTGACAAGTATGTTATATTCACTGTTTATGCAACCAGACTATGGGTACCTGCGGAATAGTCAGGCAAAAGAACTCTCAGAAATTTACTTTCCTATTGCTAAAAAGCCAGTAAAAGTTTATGGAGATTGAAATTTTCCAAAGTATAGAGTTCTATATTGAAAGAGGTACTTGAATATGGAGAAGATATTTAAAAACAGGATTATCGAAGAACTGGATGGATATCACTCCTATAAAGGTCTGACCCAAACTTAGGGAAGGATAATATAAACCCTAGACTTGAATATTTTCAGATCATGAAAAAGGATATGGGCCACATATGTTAAGGATGGATATTTTGGAAGATCCCTACATATTATCAAGACAAATAAAGAAAAAAGATGTTTTCCTCCCAAGAATGAAGTTACCACTATTTAACAAACCCGTTAGGGGGTTGAATTATGCAGGGCCACCTAAGGGCATTGACTGCATAGTCAAATAATAGCATCTTTTAGCTGACAGGTCCGTTACGTAGACTGTTTATGCAAGGATGCCTAAGGGCACATGCTGCATGGTCAGACAAAAGAACTCTCAGAATTTCAGGCCTTTTGTGATTAGAAGTTAAGAAAAGGGTTATGAAGATCTGAAAATATTTAATGTTCGAATTATGACATAGAAAGATGGTTATTTTCTAATGTATGCAGAGATACACAGATCAATGCTAACCATAATCATGTTGTGGCTGGGTCCTGAATGGAAATGTTGGACTTCACTACGTATCCCATAAGGATGGGAATCAAGCCATACATAGTTTTTGAACTACAGTTTAATGTCGTGTGGGACAAAAGGATTGGAGATCTTAGTTTAGGGTCATAGAGCTTGGACCATTATAAGAAATACACAGTGTGTGTTTTCATGGGGACTTTTCAGCCAGGGGACTAAAAGAGGAATTTGGGGTTAGGCCCAAAAGACTTGGGGCTGGATTCGAGGGAAACTCGAACGATCCTACATATCCAATAAGGATAGTAATCAAGACCACGTAGTTCTAGAAATACCCTATGTACAAATTTGGTTCGTACAAGTGAAGGGTGAAAGGAGACTTTAGTGCAATGATTGTTTAACCCAAAATAAAAGGATTGGGAATTGCCATGTATGCACGTAGTCTTTGGAATAAAACATGATTAAAAATCAATGTAAATAATGATTCCCTCTCAGGTGAGGATATCAAAGAATATTGTAGTTTATTGACATACTGGACAAAGGTGTTGTATATTTTAACGTCGTATAGCAAGGATGAAAGTGAACCAATGTAAAGATATTGATTCTGGGGGTGGTTTCACAAATCAACATCTTATGAGATGGAGGTGAACCGATGTGAAGAGATTGGTTTTGGGCTTGAACCTTGGGAGGTTGCCTATGTACCCAGCCTGGAAGGCTAGGATCAAAGTCCGTATAGTTAAATTAAAAAATGAATTAGTGATCAAGTTGTCTTTGGGGACAACGACCTAAAAAATTGTGTTGGGACTTACACATGGTTAATAGACCAGAGAGTGTGTTATGGTTGAAGTTTTCTCTAAGCTCACATGATTCATACTCGATGTGAGAAACAAGAGGTAAAAACAACTTTAACGATGCACAGTTTAATGTCATGTAGGACATATGAAGGGACTATTCAGTTTAAAGTTTTGCTGTTAAGACTATTGGTGATGCACAATTTAATGTCATGTAGGAGGGACAAAGTACAGTTTAATGTCATGTAGGACATATTAAAGGACTTTTGTACAGTTTAGTATCATGTAGCTAGGACGATGGGGAAAATACAGTTTAATGTCTTGTTAGACAAAAATAGGGACTTTGTAGTTTAATGTCATGTAGTGAAGACAAAAGAGTACACCATTTAATGTTGTGTTGGACGTATTTGGGACTTTTTCATATTTTAACGTCATGTTGGATGAAAAAGGGATGATACAGTTTAGTGTCATGTTTGACAGAAGTGCGAATAGTTTAAGGTCATATGCATTGACCCTGGATAGTGCAGTTTAACGTCATGCTGGAAAATATGAAATGCCAATAGTTTATGGTCGTATGCATGGACTATTGGTTATGAAGTTTAACGTCTTGCTGGACGTAAGGGACTTCTATATAGTTTAACGTCATATAACAAAGACTATGAAGGGGACATAGTTTAACGTCATGTTGGATGAATTAATAAAAATATTTTTAGGTCATATGTATGGACCGTGGATGGTGTATTTTGTGTTTATACAAAATACTTCTTCAGAAATATGGCATTTGTTGGAGTAGTGATGATTTCTCCATCCATTGAGATTAAAGAATAAGATCCATTGGAATAGACCTTATGTATTGAATAAGGTCCTTCCCATTTTGGTTCAAGCTTGGGAGGTTTCTTTCCTGGTGTCATTGGAGTTCTGAGAACTAATACCAATTCTCTGTGAGTGAATGAACGAAGACGAACGTTTTTGTTGAATGCTCGTGCTATTCGATTCTGATAGACTTCCATGTGGTGGAAAGTGCACAATATTTTCTCATCTAACCATTCCAATTCATTCAATCACTTTTGAAATTGTTCATCTGTAGATGACTGATCACAAATGGCTACTCTGAGCGAGGATAGTTGAACTTCAATGGGCAAGACTGCTTCTGTTCCATATACCAGTGAATATGGAGTTGACCACGTTGCAATACTGGTGGTGGTATGATAAGCCCATAAAGAATGAAAGAGTTTATCAGGCCATGACTTCTTATCTTTATCTACCATCTTTTGTAGAATATTTGACAGAGTCTTGTTGAAGTCTTCTTTCTGGCCATTGGCCGCTGCATAATACCAAGATGAATGGTTGGGTTTGATGTTGTATTCTTGATACAACTTCTTCACCTCGGATGAATAGAAGTTGGTTCCATTGTCCGTCAATATGTTATGAGGGACACCAAATCTGGTAATGATGTTTGACTTGATGAAGCTAACAATGCATTTAGAACTGACATCCTTAAGAGGTATTTCCTCTTCCAATTTGGAAAATAAATCAGTAGCAGTAAGAATATACTTAAACTGCTTAACCGTAGCTGAAGGGTAAGGTCCCACCCCATCTATTCCCCATGTGGCAAATGGCCACGAGTATTTAGTTGTATGAAGCAACTATAGAGGTTGACGAATGAAGTTGGAATGTACTTGGCATGAATGAAACTTCTTTGTGAAATCAACACAATCTTGTATCATTGAACCTCAAAAGTATCCAAGCCTTCGAATCTGATCAGACAGTCTATGTCCAGACTGGTGGGCACCACAGACTCCTGCATGCACTTCTTTCATGACAACCATTGTCTCTTCACCATCAATGCATCTGAAAAGAACTTCATCAAAACCATGTTTGTAGATAATTTTCTCTAGGTGATCTTGGCTATCATAAAGAGTAAAATTGACCACATGTCGCTAGATTTTTTCTTTCTTGGCTCTATCAGGTAGAGGAGTTCCATTTTGAAGGTATTCCCTGATAGGTGTCATCCATCCTATAGTATGACCATATGGTTCAAGAATGGGACTAATTTCATTAATTTCCTCTGTTATTATTTGAACATAAGGTGAAATTGCAGGACAGTGGTCAATACTGATGGTTGTCTCATCCCGATTTGGATCTTCCAAAGCTGTGGATGTATTAGCCAGTGCATCAGCTTGAGAATTTTGTGATCTTGGGACAAAAGAAAATGTCGTTTCTGAAGGGAATTCCGCCATTAACTCTATGACATAATCATACAATGGGATTAGTTATTCTTTTTTGATGGTATAATCCCCATTGACTTGTTTGATTACCAGGTCTGAATCACCTTTCACATTTAAGTGATTCATTTGTGCTTGAAGTGCCAATTCCAAGCCTGCAATGAGATCTTGGTATTCTGCTTCATTATTGGTACCACCTTCCCACAATAAGAAGGAATAAGGAAACACTGCCTTTTCTGGAGAAATGAGCACAATTCCTAAGCCAACTTTGTTGAATTTAGGATTTTCCATTTTCCTACCTGTTGGACTTCTGGAAGAACCATCAAAATACATTTCCCATGCCCGAGGACTTTATTGAATAGAGAAGACTTCCTAATCAGGGAATTCAATACCTGAAGATGTGTCTTCCAGTGAAGGGTGTTCATCCAGGAAATCAGCCAGAGCTTGGCCCTTTATTGCCTTTTGAGATACATACTAAATGTCGAATTGCTGCAAAATAACTGCCCACCTTTCCAGAAGTCCTGTAAGCATTGGACGACTATGGATGAATTTGAGCGGGTTATTGCGAGATACCAATTAGACCTCGTGATGTTGCATGTAGTGCCTCAACTTCTGAACTGAAAAGATTAATTCTAGGCAGCACTTCTCAATATTTGAATACCAGGTTTCTGCTTCAAGGATAGTCCGACTGAGGTAGTAGAGGCTGTTTTCATTCCCAGCATCATTATTCTGAGCAAGAAAGGCACCCAATGATTTCGATAAGGATGTCACATAGAGGATAAGTGGTCTTCCTTCAATAGGTGGCATGAGTACTGGTGGAATCAAGAGGTATTTCTTGAGAATATCGAATACTTCATGACATTCTTCAGTCCACTGGTAAGTGACTCCCTTATTCATAAATTTGGTGAAGGGTAAACTTTTTCCTGCCAAATTGGCGATAAAACACCGAATATAGGCTAAGTGTCCTTAAAGTCCTCTTAATTCTTTCAAATTTCGAGGAGGTGACATACCAATGATTGACTTTGTCTTATCAAGATCGACTTCAATACCATGATGGCGTACAACAAAGCCGAGAAATTTTCCTGAGGCTACCCAAAAAGCACATTTTAAGGGGTTGATCTTCAAATTATGTTGTCGAAGCTTGTGGAATATGTCTTCTAAATCAGCCAAGTAATTAGAACGTTGTTTGGATTTGACCACCAAATCGTCCACATAACATTCAACGAACTTCCCTAAAAAGGGTTTGAAGATACGATGCATGGAACACTGATATGTTGCACCTGCATTCTTTAAGCCAAAGGGAATTACCCGATAGAAAAACCCACCCTGAGGGGCTGTGAAGGCTATAGATTCTTCATCTTCTAGATCCATTCGGATTTGATTATATCTAGAATATCCATCCACGAAGGAAAGTTCTTTATAGCCAGCTGTTGCATCGATTAAAAGTTCTGTAATCAGAACGAAAAAATCATCCTTAGGACAATGCCGATTAAGATCTCTGAAATTAATGAAAACTCTAATTTTTCCATTCTTCTTTTTCACTAGGAAAATATTAGCCAACCATTTGGGATATTGAACTTATCTAATGAAGTTATCTTTGATGAGATTATCCACTTCAGATTCAATTTTGGAAGCATAGGATGGGTGTGTTCTTCTAGCGACTTGTTTGAATCCTCAATGCTCTTCTGGTAAACTCAAATGATGAGTAGCAACATCAGGATCAGGCCCGGGAATCTCTGTATAGTTCCAAGAAAATATATCTCGATTTTTCTTTAGAAAGGAAATATACATCTCTTGCTCTTCAAGAGTCATGTTCGTACTAATTAATGTGGGGTGTGGATCTTCTTTTGTACCCATATTTATTTCTCTGAGTTCATCCACGGTGGTAGAGATACCATCTTCAAATGCTGGAAGAGAGTCCCTGAGATCTTCCTCTTCTTCTTCAACATGTGTTATTTCTTCTGTTTCTACTTTTATAGTGGATGATGAAGCATAATTTCCATGATCAGAAGAGATGTTAAAATTTGAACATCTTGAAGAAGAATCATTCATTTCTGACCCAATTGATGATGAAGGGTCTTCCATGGGTAATAAAGAGGAGATGATGGATTGAGAATAGACATAATGATTCACATCTGACATTGCTATAACTTCTTCTCGCATGATTGGTGATGTATAGACTTGCAGGATTTCAGCGGATGAAATGAAGACATATCCATTTGGGCTTTCATCACTTCTTGGTGTCTCACCAATTTCTCCCATGTTTTCTAGCTCGATTTCCATAATTGGAATTATGGATCTTTCCTTAAGAGTATTTTTATTTGGGTCTACCTTTTCAATTTGACTGATAGGCAACACATAATCTGTACTCACATGTGCAAATGGATTTACTGGAATCTTCTCCAAACCGTATGGAGCATTAACTTTGGTAAGCTACCTTGTTGTGGATTTCTCCTTTCCTTTAATGTGATAGAATTCCGCCTCAATGTATTGAGACTCACATGTCTTGAACATGGCCTTATCACCATACAATGTCCTAACTTGACCATCGAAACAATACTTGATACATTGATGGTATGATGAAGGGATAGTCAAATGTTTATGTAGCCAGGGTCTTCCAAGGAAGATGTTGAAGGCTGAATCTTGATCAACAACCATGAAATCTAAATTAGATACAAGATCTCCAAACTGAGTTATGAGTGTAACTTCTCCAAGTCGTTCTTGTTCATTTTTATCATATCCTTGTAACATCATGGTAGAAGAAGACAAATCAGATTCCGTGAGGCCCAATCGACGAAGTGTACGAATGGGCATGAGGTTAACTCCTGAACCATTATCAAGGAAAGCCCTTCGGATTTCTACACCATTGAACTTGCCAGATAAATACAAAGGTCTAATGTGTCCATGAATGAAATCATCTTCATCTTGATATGTGAAAGATATCAATACATGGAATTCTGTAAGATTATTCTCTACATGGTAGACTTTAGCTGCAGAAATTTCAGTTTCAAACTCTTGAGGACTAGACAAAGCCTCGATGAGTGCCTCCCGAAGATCCTTTGACAGATTCAAAGAATCCAGAATTGATAACTAGGCTGGTACTTGGGCTAGGTGTTTCAATATATCATACTTTTGATCCAAAGGTCTATGTTTCCCAACAGGAACATGTGGTTTAGTAGGAGCCTTGAAAGTTGATGTTTTGGAAGTTGATGCATCTTGTATCGGGGTAGGAGTTGGTAATACTTCTGGATTTGGAAGATTAAACTGATTAGGTATAATTACTTACTGAGAAGAAAAAAGTGGAACCTTCAACCAATCTTCTAGTATAATTGTTCCAGTACTGAGTTTTCTATTGGTGGAAGAACTTGCTTGTTCTTGTTGAGCTCGCTGAAGGGCTCTACCACGATTTTCTACCGCATACACAGTTCTATCAGGAGTAGAATTGGAATAGTGGCCTCTGAAAGATCCACGTCTTCCCCTGTATCCAAAGCCTTTAGAACTTCCTCTAATTCCTCTGTTTGATACATATAATTCAGGCTCATCAAAATTGAAACTGCGACTAGGATATGGATCTATTAATTGAATCATATTAACAGAACTGAAGATCAACTCTTCATCCGATGAAGACTCTACCTGATCATCCTTTCTAGGATGTGTCGTTTGGTGGGGTGGTGCTCATGGCTTTGAAGTAGATGGCCTTAAATATGCCAGAGTCAAAGACAACTTAAGATTTTACACATACTTATCTTCTTATGATTGTTCCACTTTCTTGGAATTGTGTCGTTTCTTTGAATATTTTCCCTCTGATGAAGAGGGTTTTGCTTCGGCATTTATGGCATAAGGCACAATTGGTTTCTTCAATTGTGTTCGCAAAATAGCATGAGTTTAGTTGATCATCTTTCTGACCATCCAATCATCATATTTTTGTGCATTTTTGCTTTTGACTTCTTGCCATTCACCTTCCTCCTCTAGAACTGTAGTAGTAACACATGCTACCTGAGCTGAAGAACCTTTCTGTTTGACTTGTCCCAAGTCGACCATCTTTTGCTGGAGGTCTTTGAAGACAAAACACTCCTGGATGGGATGCCCTAAAATTTGATGAAAGGGGAAATACTTGGGATGATCTTCATCTCCTTACTTGTTTGGCCTCTTGGGCCTTGGAAATTGAACCAAATTATTTTCCAGAGCTGAAATGAAGTAGCCATGAACTTGTTCATTTTTTAAAGAGTAAACTTTTCTCTTTAGATTCTCTAGTTGTTTTCGTCTTTGATCTTTTTGATCATCTTGATGAAACGGCCTTTGTTGTTGGCGCTCAGGAGGTGGATCCCTTCAAGAAGATGAAGGTTTTGAATTAGAAGAAGGTACAAGTGCTTGTTTAAGCATAACTATAGAAGTTTCTGCTTCACCCATTCTCCTTCTTGGAACTGATTGAATTACTAGAGATTTAGCCTTAGCATGTATAATAGAATATTCAATCTGGTGAGTGATTGAAGTAAGGTCTCGAAACCCTCATGCATATTTCACAGGGATCAACGGTGTGCGTAATTCGTCACACAGATTTGCCACATAGATTGGCAACAGTTCCTCTTGAGGGAGTGCTAAGCTCAGGTAATATGTTAATCCCTTCCAGTGAGTAATGAAATCAGAGACTCTTTCGTTCTCCCTTTTCTTATAGTTTTTACGATCGAAAACTGTTGTCTTTGACAAAGTTGAGCTGAACTGAAGATGGAATCATTGACAGAGAACTTCCCATCTGGTAATTGACCGGGATTGCAAGCTTGTATACCAAAGAAAAACTGGTCCTTGCAAGGTTTGCACGAAGCATTTGATTTTGACTGCTTCTTATTGTTCCAGAGTTCCCATCATAGGATCGCAACAAGACACGTAATGCATCAAATGCTATTCAGGATCGCCTGATCCATTGAAAATAGGGAATAAAGGTTTCCCAAAACATGATGGGGGAGGGATTGCATCTACCCATTCAGGGTAAGCTTTCTTTTCTAGTTTAACCTGCACACGCTTTCCTTCCATAGTCTCTAACCGAGCTGTTAATGACTCAATGGTAGTTATTAACTATTGATAAACATCCGGTTGAAATTGGACCTGGGAAGGTGCAATGACTGGAGCTTGGACAGATGTGGTGGCTAGTACCACAACTGATGGTAGCACCACCAATTGTTGTTGCACTTGACCCATAAGATTAGACCTTTGAGGGTGTACTGATAAAGGAGGATATTCTTGATCCATCTCAGTAGTTTCAACAAACTCCCTTGGCTAACTGACTCCAGCACGCTTATGATGAAGACTACCCTAAAGTAGTTCTACATTCAACCTCCTCAATTCCTTCATTTCTTCCTCCTGTTGTGAAAACCTTTTCTCTAGTGAGAGCTATTGGTCTTCTCCAGAGGAAGGATATGTAACCTGATTCATTCCCATCCCTTTATTGGATCCTTTTCAGAGAGGGGTAAATGGGTTACTTGAAGGATTACCTAGGTTCTGAGTAATCATTTGATTTCGTGTACTTACACCTTCTTCATTTGTGTCTGTGCATAGATCTTCTTGAGTAGAAACCTCTTCATATGAATCCCCCGAGTGAGCCTCATCTGGTGGATCAGCAAAAACGACATTGATGAAATTGATTGATGCATAATTCATCGTATCCCTTCTATCAACATTTCTGTGATATTGTCTTCTTCCATGTCTTTGATGAGACATTGCCTTTTGTTGATTTGATCCCTCATGAACTTCTTGACGAACCGTAATTTGGAGGGAATCTCTTGATAATTTGGCTCTTCATTTCTCCTGTGGCTTCTTCCCCAATCGAGAGAAGAACGACATTCGCTGAGGAGGGGTTTGATGATTTAAAAAAGTCCCCAGTCTAGTGGACTGGGGCTGTTCTTATTGCCTTTGTTGAACTCCACGAATCATATTTGTTGACTCTGAGGGTTGGTTTAAAATAGTCCCCAGTCTGGAAATCTGGGGTGGCTCTTGACATGCTATGTCTGAGACTTTCATAAAATCTCTCCTAATCTTGCGGACCTTAGTACTGAAATTAGCTGGATGCATCAACCTACATCCAATTTTATCACCCAGTTCAAAAGACTGTTGGATGATTTCTGACACTTCTATCACTTGGTGATGTGCTTTCTCAAAACAAGAGGCTTGTTCAATATTATCGTTCACTTGATGCAGGAGTAATTCAACAACTCTTTCTATGTATTCTTGATTTTGAGAGAACTAGTTGAAGCATGTTTTGGGAAATCTTTTGATTATAAACAAAGCCCATTGACTTCAGCCGACCATGGGCAATAACATTGCATGATACCATTTTCGGCGGGCTTTGCGGACTGGAGAGTACAGTGAAATGTAGTGCTCTATGAACACCCCATCCTCTGATATGAATACCAGATGGGGAATTGGCAATTAACTGGCACAATCTTCTTAGTGCACCAAGGCATGAATGCTGATGGGATCTCTGCTGCTTTTCAGACTTCGGATATCGAGAGACTGATAGAGATGCCAAATCAATCTGGCGTTGTAACCCTTCTATTATCTTAACATGATTTTCATATTCATCATAAGATAATACTTTTTTTTTCAAATGACAAAGATTTTTCCATATGTTGACATGAATATAATGAATTCCATCTTCCATCAACATCTCTTGAATGTCATACTGAGAGTCAGCCAGAGGCCAAAACATGACTGGCACTTCACCTTTCACCAGTTGTTTTATCATGCTCAGCATTTCCTCTTTATCATTCAATGAATATTCTTCTACCTGATTTGACCAGATCTGGTTCTTCCTTGTTGCTTCATCAGATTCAACAAGATTGGTAGAGAAATCACTGATCAAACTAGAAGATGCATGACTTAGGGGTGGTTCGGAGAATAACCTACACCTTGGGCTCTCTTCCGATTGAGAAAGTATTTAACCCACTGGCGATGAAGTATCAGACATGACTGGTTTCGCATTTGCAAGTGCCTCAAGATAAGAGGGCTTTCTCAGCACTACATTGTCCACTAGAGCATTTTCTGGTAAATGTGCATCACTACTGCAGAGAGGACATTCACAGCGAAATTCATCATCATGGGGAGGACCACCATGGTGGGATATAGAAAAAGATGAGATCTCTTGCTTCTTGGTCTTCTGACCACACAGAGGGTTCCTGTGGCTCTCATCTAAAGATGAAACTTATAGATCGATGGAATTGTCATGAATCAAGCCTTCATGAGGAAGTGTCTGTGGTAGACCTTCGGAATTAATGTTCCCACTTTTGGGAAATAAGGGACTAGAATCTTGAATTCCAACAGATTACTATCTAAGGGCTTCTATAACTTCAACATCGAGCAATGCCTTGTTACAGATTGGCACTTGATCTCTTGACTGTGCTGGGTGGGTCTTCGTTTTAGATGCCTTCTTACTCAATTTAGCAGGTGTGTGTGCCTGCTTAGGAGAAATGATCAGGTTAGGCTGATTATCTCTACTCAAACCAGATGTATGTGCCTGACTTGGTTGTCCGTATGATATGGGGGAGTACGCCCCACAACCCTCTTGGACTGGAACAAATGTGTGTGTCTGTTCTGGAGTGAACTGTTGATGTGTTTCTCCACTAGTAGGGATAGATTTTCATTTCTTTCCCTGTGATGCTGATGAAGTCGTTATAATATACTGGAAGGCATCCAGAATATGAGCAGGGATTTGATTCTTCTCTTTCACCATTTATAAAATATTCTTGGTGACTTCAGCTACCGGAACGGGGATATACGTCCATTCTGTTATTGGAGTAGGTGTATGTGCCTGCTCTTGTCCTCCTTTTCCTGTCAGGGAATCCTAACAGTACTCAAGTTTGGGGGTAGAGAATTGAGTCTGCCTCCTGTTTGTCACCGGATATTTCTTACTAACTTCTCCTCTTGCTACCAAACGAGACTATTGGTAGGCTTGACCAATACTAGAAGGTATATGTGCCTACTGATTTCACTCTACCAAACATGGTTGACGAACTTTCTTCAACACTGACAGACGAGGCTGCTGGCAGGATTGATGAGTGTAAGCAGGTGTATGTGCCTATTTACCAGTGGTCAATACATTGGGTTGGCGAGATCCATCATATGTAGTCAGAGGAGCTTGCTAACTAGCTGATGATGTATAAACAGGTGTGTGTTCCTGCCTATAGTACTCCGCCGGAATTGCCTGGTGGGATTGGCGTGATGCTACCAAACGAGTCTACTGGACAGCGGAATTAAAACGGGCAGGTGTGTGTTCCCGCTCGTTTCTTGCCACCAAGTTAGGTTGGTGGACTTATCCGGAGATGGCAGAAATGAGAACCTTCTCACTGTTGACCAAATTTCACCTCTGGTGATTCGTCTTGACTTCTCAGGTTCGAGGAACCTGAGCCGAATGCCTGGATATGATACCCTCAACATGTTGAGGGTGCGCTACCGCACGAGTCTGGCGGCGATTGTTGATTGGATCCCTTGGGAAGAACTACTATTTCTTTGAATTAAGGCTCTAAGGGGCCTGATCATTCACCTCCCTAGAATATGGGAGTTAATGGTGATTGCGTTCTGGGGATAATGACCCGAAATGGTTGGAGATGGTGGTTAGCACTGCATGCTTCTTGATCACTGGTCATCATTGTCCGGACGACCGGAGTGAGTTGTTCACTTGGAGGGCTTGTCGGGAAGCCTCCAGAGTTGGAATGGTACCATGTTGATGGTACTATTTAACCATCACATTTTATAACCAGAGTTGAAGATGTTGAGTAGGTGATGTCATCCTCAGAGCAGATGACGATCTAGCAGGAGTAGCAGCAGCGGCATTCGTAGCAGCAGTATTCACAAGTGTGAACTTGAGAGTATCCATTTCTTAGAATGAAGAAAATCATGTAAAAGAGTGCCTGTTTGATATTACATACATAATCAAGATAAATTCATCAACTAAATCTTTTGGATGGGTGCATATGTCATTGATTGTTTTTGTTGGCCCTCTCATTGAGTTTTAAATAGGGGCGTAACAAATAAGTAGAACATAATTTTAACTTGGTTAAGGATTCACGTCGGGTTCACCATATTTTGTTTCCCACTAGAATTGGGGATGACCTCTTTGATTTAAGATTCAAACATTCCAAGCAGTTTCTAACTGGTTTGTTTGTAGAACTGGAAACATCCAATGATTCCATATCCATTTGAACTGGGGCTTACTCCTGAAAAGGAGGGCCAGGTAAAGGAACATGGGGCTTACTCCTGAGGAGGATGCCCAAATTATGGTACTTGGGGCTTATTCCTGAAAAGGAGACCCAATTAAGAGAACTTGAACTCGGTCTTACTCCTAAAAAGGAGGCCCAGGTTAAGGGAAATTTTGACTGGGGCATACTCCTGAAAAGGAGGCCCAAGATTAAGGGGTTCTCTCATCTTAAAGGATGAGGTTGAATGAATGAAATCTCAATCATTAGTGACATAAAGATGTGTAAATCACTAGGTTTTGAGAGATGTTCCACGGAGTTCCTTTCAGATAAGGAATTTAAATCAAGAAATCATGCCATAAATGGCTTTGAAGAGTGTCTTGAAGACTCGATCATGAATAGGAGAGGTGGAATGGCATAAGAGGGGTTAAATGGGAAGGAAAGGCACCAAAAAATATAGGGGCATGCAAGTCATGGCAGGGGCACAGGTACTGCATGGGCGGGAAAGTCCCGGGTCGCGCAGGTATACCTGCACGGCACATGGGTACTTGCACGATTTTCAGTCCTTAGGGTAATACTTGGGATAGACTTGGATCAAACCCTTGGTATTATCCCTATAGGCTTTCCATAAGATGGCGCGCATGTTCGGGTGAAGAAGTAGGGAATCACACAAGTGTGTCCATTTCCCTTAAGGGTAAAACACTTAGGCGTGCAAGTATTAGTTAATTCTAACAGATAGACCTTACTCCTCTTGTTTAGACCTTCCATTATAGGTAAATAATTACCTTATAAGTGTTCGGAAGACCTGAAGAAGAGACTTGGGTGCTTAGATCTCTATATCTGAATTCTGGAAAAATTGCCACTCAAATGGGGGGCCCACCGAGGGTATTTATATGCTGGAGAAGAGCTTGAGCGGTTATCACTTAGGGCATGCAATTCACTTGCACGACCATTAGGCAGTGCACAAGTAAACTTACACGACAATAAGGGAACCTTCACGGTGCATGTGCATTTGACTCCTTTTTCATTCCTGTGTTGATTTTTGATGTTTTCTTCAAAGGATGAATCAATTTTTTCTAAGTTATTTCCCTTTCCATTTTTTAGACAATGTGAAAAAAATGAGCGTCAAAAATGATTAAAATAAAAATATATTTTTTTTATTTTCATTATATAAATTGGTTTATTATAAAAAATGAATTTTTTCTTTAAAATTAATTAAATAACTAATTTCAACATTAAAAAGTCATATTAAAAGAAAAAACTAAAAGCTATTTTAAATATGAATGAAATTTCAGTTTGGTTCAAAAAATAAAACTTGTGTTTTTTAAGTTCAGAATAATATTTAAAATGAATAATTTTATCCATTAAATAAATATTTTATTAAATAAACTTTTTAAAAAAAATTATTTGCATTTCTAATGTAATTAAGAAACCATAAAAGTTACATTTTTGGTAAAAATCGTATTTTTCACCATTCACCAAAAATAAATTGTTTCATAAAATTAAAAAAAACAATATTATGAAAATAATTTCATTATGGATCCATACATAAATCATATTTTTAAAAACAAAAAATCTAAGATAAAAAAATTTATATTTTAAATGGAAATATAAAGGAAGTTTTTTTAAAGAAAATTGACATTTTTAAATAACAGGTGTCTTTAATATTATTTCATATAAAATTTATGAATAATTGAATATTGATATATTAGTTTATAAATATAAATATTAATTTCTATAATAAAATTTTAACAATAATCATTTTAATTTATTAAGTTAAAAAAATACAATTTTGTTAAATGTTTCTTTGAAAGACATCCATTTTAATATAATAATAAATGAAAATTAATAATATGTAATAATTCTAGTGGACTATTATGTTATTATTTACTAATGATTATATTTTTTAGTTCTTTATATATATTATTTTATTTTATTTGGTTGATGTTTTAGTTTAGTGGTGCATGTGACACAAGATATCGAAGATAGTATTAATTTAAATAATCCAAAATCGTGGGTCATTCTATAGTAATACTATATTATGTGTCTGATCCCAACTTCACAACACCTACCACCTCCCTAGATGGTGATAAATTATAGAGTTCCCAACTAAGAATATTTAAACCATTGTAGTAAAAGATAGACAGATAACCATTAATATATGAAAATGTTCACATAGATGCATGGTATCAATCCATCATTCACATGAAGGTCACTGATCTTATTATTGGTAAGGATATCATGAATATTACTTAAATATGTAAGAGAGTCATATAATAGGATACAAAACACTATAAGGGATTAACCAAAAATCTTTTTCTCTTTAATAATTTTAAATCCAAAGCATCCCTGGTATATCCTAATGATTGTATTCCTTTTGAAACTAGGTTTACACCATCTCAAAATATATGGGCACGTATCTCATAGAGGAACAATTAAATTATTTGTATTTTTATTTAGAAAAATAACCATAAAAGAAGATTAAATATATGAAACATTTATATAATTTAGTATTTTTATAATGTATTTAATTTCATTCATGTCAAAAAAAATCATAATACTTCTATGTATATCTACATTTTCATAACATGTTATATAATGGATAAAAATTTAAACCATGTGCTTCAATAAAATTTAAATTCACTGATGATTTTTTTTACATACATCAAATGTAATTCTATTTTCATGAAAACTAAAATAAAAAAAATAAAACAGAACTTTTATTTATCAAACCTTATCCATTAAGATAATTCAAATGTCTCTTTTTTTATGAGGAAATCCTTTGTTTCCCAGAATTTTGAATCCATAGACCTTCATTGATTCCTTATAATTATAAAGCTTCTATGCCTATATACAAAAATTTTATAATGTATAATTAGAATTCTATAACATTTATAAATCGAATAATTTATTTCTATAACGTAAATACTTTATATAGATTTTCCATGACATTTTTAAAAACATTCTGGTATGATAGGAAATTTTGTTTCCAATGAACCATTTTACCATAATAGAAATATAAATTTCTGAGGTTTTTTAAATAAAGAATTATATTTTTCCCATAATTAAAATCCATTTTTTACTTCCATTATATTTTTTAGTACTCATTTTCACTAAATTGTAATTTATTATTTTTTTATTACACACTATGAAAATTTTTGAGTGGAAATATAAAAATTTAAATTTTACATGAAAAGGGTACCCAAGATAAAAATGAAAATAACTTTTTATAAAAACAACAAATTTAAATTTTTTTAGTGTATTGTTATCTTGGTTATTGTGTTTAACTTAACGGAGAAGTTTAATATTTTTAGATTTTAGTCCCCTTGTGGTATCATATGTTATATAAATATATCTCATTAATATCACATAATTTTATAAGCCTTGACTCTAAAGATAAGTAATATTTTATCTACAATTAGTTTCACATTAGTTACATTTAAGTGTTATTATAACGACCCATACTTTACATACATTGTTAATACTTCAAAATTGAAGCACACTTATTACAACATATGATAAAACCACAAAGGACCGTATAGGTATAGTGTCTTTAGAAACTGGGAAACATAAACAACTGGTTCATAAATCTTCTACAGTGTCTCCCATTTATTTCATCATATCTAGGGTCCCTTTTAGCATATTCTACTTAATATCCATCTTCCTGACCTGGGGAAAAGAAAACATAAAAGGGTGAGCTCAAATGCTCAGCAAGGGCAATAAAGGAAATAAAAATCATATCATATCTTTTTGAAAATCATAACCTGCAAAAGAGATCATAAAATCTTAATAAATCATAGAAGTGAAAATGAGATCCCCATAATCATAACATGAAACTTGAAACTTTGTGGCATGCACACATAATCATGGAAAATCATTTCTTGTTAGTCATGACTTATTGCCAAGACTATCTTAGTGGACAAAGTCCCTTTCTGAACCGAGTTCACTCCTCGTTTCAGTCCTGTATCACTGAACCGAAATAACCTTCCGTTCCAGCCATGTCTATCTCATGAGATATAAAATCTTTACCCAATGCATTGGAGGGAGATATAGGTCCCACCCATCTTATAATGAATCCTTTCTTATGTGTGCCACATAATCATAAAACATACATCATAGCATAACCCATGTAATAAAAATGGGATTCTTAAACGACATGACATCATAAAACAACTCATATAAGATAAAGGAATTCATAAAAATAATTTCATCACAACATGATCAAATCAATTTAATAATAGGGATAAAAACAGAACCCTTTATTATCTTAGATGGAAAATAATTTTGATAAAAATACTTGAACTTCATTCTTGAGGAAAATATCCTTTCTGCTTCAAAAATACTTTTCCTTTCTTAACATGTCGTACAATTATAAACTAAAAGAAGTTGATTAAAAATAAACTTAAAAACATGAAAAGGAAACTTCTTGGAAGTAATGTTTTATAAATCCATTCATGCCGTATAAGTTAAAAAAAACATTCTTCGTACTTTTGTCGGAAAAGTCAAAAAGTACCTCGTACGGAAAAACGACAAAAGATTCCTTTCATATTCTTTACTAAAAACTCACCTAAGGGTAAAATTGGATTTAAACTATTGCAAGTGGATGGAAACAATATTACATATTGAGGGAACATGGATGTGGATGATAAAATACACCCCAGTAAATACTTACGAATAAACAATCTCGGATAAAAATGAGATTGTGATATTTCCCTTACCTTAGGTCCGATTTGCTTTGTACGTGTCCGAAGCTCCTGTATAATGGTTTAAATAATGTTATTGACTTATTCCAGAATCATACATGTTGATATGATATCATATATGGTCATATTATTAGCTTTTTGTTAGTAATATTTCATTGTTACTTGTTACTCGGGTCTTTATAACTTTTCGTTCTTATGCGTGTTTTGTCGAATAAATTCTTATTCTTATCTTTAGGTTATAGATAATTCATTTACAGAATGGTATTAGTGTAGTATATACCATATTCATTCATTCAATTCATTTATATAATCATTATGAAATGAAGATCATGTAGAACGAGTCGCATCACATCGTGGAGACGGTATTCCGTACGTACGCACGAGTGATGATATCGTTCCTATGATCGTGGAATTGTATTGGAGTATATATATATATTATTTCAGTATCAATATTACTTCATAATAATCATATATAGTTACTTATTACACCATTATAACCATCCTTGTAAGGTGATGGTGGAAAAATAGATTACACCACGGCGTGGAGACGGTATTCCGTACGTACGCACGCACGGTGATTTCATTTTTCCGTAGGATGGATAGAAGGTGAATTAGGGTTGTTTCATATTTATAATAACATATCAGTATGTAAGTAATACTGATGTTATTACTTTGTCATGAAACAACTAAAGAAGAAGAAGTTGAAGACGAAAGAAATTGAAAAGATCGGTAATCGATATTACCTCTTCTTTGGAACGCCTCTTTGAATCCTCCACTTAAGGAACTAAGATTGGTCTTTGGAGAAGACCAGGACCTCTAGGATTATTCTAGGGAAGTGGAGAGGAGAAAATGGCAGGGGTTGGCCGAGCTTTAGTGCTCAATTTGGTGTGAGGAGGAGGGGGAGGAGGTGCCCTTTTATAAGGGAGGAGAGGGGCACCTTAGGAATTTCTCAAAATATTATTTTATATTAAAGTCAAAATCGGTTTATAATGGTTCCAAAGGGTCTTATTTCGAAGCTAAAGTGGGGAAGGGTCGAAATCCCATCAACCAATAGGATTTAGACATGTTTAGGGTATTATTTTAACCTTATCAATTAGATTTAACTCTAAGTTAAATAATTTAACTTTTACCGTGTCTTTTTGTTTTCTTTCACTATATGGTTAATACACTTACTATAACATGCCAAACGAACCCCAAATTGTTTATTATTAATATATATATCCTTATCTAAGTCATTTGGCCGAACCTTAGATTTTTAGGAATAAAATAACAATTAGTAATATAATATTTGATTTAAAAACTATTTTGTGTCAATTTTGACACTATTTGATATATGATTTTTGTGAAAGTCATAACAGAATTATATGTTCGAACCAAGTTGATTAAATCAACATTAATATATCATAGTAACCTAGAAAATTAGTGGAATTCATAAAAAGTGTCAAATTACATTTATTTTGGTGTTTATAACATCAATTTTGTCAATATTTTGTTAACAAGATAATTACTGCATCATCTTTGTGTCATAAATAAATTAAATTATTTGATGTCTAAAAATTACAAATAAAATACCATCATGTAGGAAATCTTTTTAGATTTCTAATGAATATTTACAATCGAATTTATCTTATGTATAACCCCATATTAAAAATGATTTACTTATTAAACTTTGATTTTAACTATTTTAACCCTTCTTTAAATAAATTAATAATAAATGTCCTAATCTAATCCAAGTGGGCCTAAATGGTCATATTTTATTCCTAAGTTTGTCTTTGGTCGAAATACACTTGTCCAATAGAATTAGGACATGTGTTAGGGTAATATTGATATCATATTTACCCTTAGTTACCCTATTTACTATTAACCGCGGTAAAAAATAGTAAAAAGTTACTATTCACCAAAAATTATTTTCATCTCATTGAACCACATTTTAGTCCTTAATATTAACCGTGTCTCTCGGATTTTCGAAATTCCATTCACAGAAGCGGTAAAATGAAGTTTTATGCAAAATTCGGTTTTTAACCTACCACTTAGTGGTTTCACTATTCATCAAAAATTGAAAGTTTTCAGAAAAATACCAAAATTTCACCCTAGGCTAATTTCGATATTCTGAGTCCAAAAATGAAGTCCATTTTGAAAAATAAAATTTATAAAATTTCAAAAAGTGGTTATTACTATTCATAACGGCTAGTTTTAATAGCATATTGTTGTTTAGTGAAACTCGGTATTGCGTACGACGCAAGCTATCGAGGAAGGTCGCGATTGCGTGTAAAGCAAGCCAAGTAAGTGTTGTGTAGAAAAAGATTCCTGTGATGATTTATATAACATAAAAGTCTCGGGTGTTACATTCTACCCCCCTTAAAAAGAATTTCGCCCTCGAAATTCTTCACTTTGTAACAAACAGATGAGGATACTTCTCCCTCATCATATCCTCAAGCTCCCATGTAGCTTCTTCAAGTTGGTGGTTCCTCCATAAAACTTTCACCAATCGAGTGGTCTTGTTTCGTAGAACTTTTTCGCTACGATCCAGAATCTCTATCGGCTGTTCTTCATAAGAAAGATCTTGCTCCAGCGGTACAACTTCTGAGCTGAGTACATGTGAAGGATCTGGTATGTACTTTCTCAGGAGAGATACATGGAACACATCGTGAACTTGAGAGAGATTCGGTGGAAGCGCCAATCGGTAAGCTACCTTCCCAACACGATCCAGTATTTCAAAAGGACCGATATATCTAGGGCTCAACTTCCCCTTCTTTCCAAATCTCATAACCCTCTTCCAGGGAGATATTCGTAAGAACACTTTATCACCCACTTCAAACTCTAGGTCTTTTCTTCGGTTGTCGGCATAACTTTTCTGTCGACTCTGAGCTGCTCTTATGTGTTGTTGAATAGATCTGACCTTTTCTACCATTTCATCAACGAGATCAGGTCCTAATAGCTTTCTTTCCCCAACTTCATCCCAGCAAGTTGGAGTCCTGCATTTCTTTCCATAGAGAGCTTCATAAGGAGCCATCTGAATACTGGAGTGAAAGCTATTATTATAAGAAAATTCCACCAAAGGTAGGTGTTGATCCCAACCTCCTTTGAAATCCATAGAGCAAGCTCTCAACATATCTTCTAGGGTTTGAATTGTTCTCTCAGACTGACCGTCTGTCTGGGGATGATAAGCAGTGCTGAAACTCAACTCTGTATCCAGAGTATGCTGAAGACTTCGCCAGAACTTCGAGGTAAATCTCGGATCCCGATCAGATATAATAGAAAGTGGTACTCCATGCAATCTTACCACTTCCTTTACATATATCCTGGCAAGCTGATCTAGAGAGAAATCCTCTCTAATAGGAATGAAGTGTGCAGACTTTGTAAGACGATCAACTATGACCCAGATAGCATTATTGCCTTTGGATGTTTTAGGAAGTCCTGTGACAAAGTCCATAGTGATGTTTTCCCATTTCCATTCGGGTATGGGTAATGGTTGTAACATCCCCTTAGACTTTTGTCTCTCAGCTTTAACTTGTTGACAAACCAAGCATCGAGAGACATATTCAACAACATCTCTTTTAATGCCATCCCACCAGAAGTACTCTTTCAGGTCCCTATACATCTTCGTACTTCCAGGATGAATAGAGAATGATGAACTATGTGCCTCATCCAGCAGCTCCTTCTTTAATTCAGGAATGGAAGGAACACAAACCCGATTCCTGAACTTTATTATCCCATCACAATCAAGGTTGAATTCAGGAACATTTCTCACCTTCTTTTGTAACTCGACGTCTTCTTTCTGTGCCTCTTTAATCTTCACATGTATAGATGGTTGAACATTCATTTGAGAAAGATAAGATTTTTCCCTTTCCGTTATAATTCCAAGATCCATCCTTTGTAAATCCATAAATATTGGATCTTTTGTGATCCTCATCATGGATAAACTAGCATGGTCTTGTCGACTTAATGCATCTGCCACCTTGTTTGCTTTCCCAGGGTGGTAATGGATTGAGCAGTCGTAATCCTTAATCAGCTCCAACCATCTTCTTTGACGCATATTCAACTCCTTTTGTGTGAAAATATACTTTAAACTTTTATGATCAGTATAAATATCACACCTTTCACCATAAAGGTAATGCCTCCAAATCTTTAATGCAAAGATTACCGCAGCCAACTCCAAATCATGTGTTGGGTAATTTTGCTCATGGATTTTCAACTGTCGTGAGGCATAAGCTATCACCATATCATTTTGCATAAGAACACACCCCAATCCCTTCTTGGATGCATCACTGTAGATCACAAACCTTTCTCCACTACAAGGCAGTGTGAGCACAGGTGCACTGGATAACCTTCTTTTCAACTCCTTGAAATTCTCTTCACATTCCTCTGTCCAGACAAACTTAACTCCTTTCCGAGTCAACTTGGTGATTGGATTAGATAATCGTGAAAAATCTTTTACAAAACGTCGATAATATCCAGCCAAACCAAGAAAACTTCGGATCTCAGTTACTGTTGTTGGTCTCGACCATCTTTCGATAACCTCTGTTTTTGCTGGATCCACAGATATCCCCTCTTTTGAGATTATGTGACCCAAAAATGCAACTTTTTGAAGCCAAAATTCACACTTGGTAAATTTGGCATAAAGCTTCTCCTTTCTCAGGGTCTTCAATATAATTCTCAAGTGATCTTCATGTTCTTCCTTGCTCTTTGAATAGACAAGAATATCGTCTATAAAGACTTCCACAAATTGATCAAGATAGTCTCTAAAGACTCTATTCATTAGATCCATGAAGATAGCAGGGGCATTAGTAAGACCAAATGGCATCACTATAAATTCATAGTGTCCATACCTTGTACGGAATGCCGTCTTTGGTATATCCTCCCTTTTGACCCTTAATTGATGATACCCTGAACGAAGATCAATCTTGGAAAAGTATTGAGCTCCGCGTAGTTGGTCAAATAAGTCATCAATGCGTGGGAGAGGATATTTGTTCTTGATAGTGATCTTGTTAAGTTCTCGATAATCAATGCAGAGTCTCATTGATCCATCTTTCTTCTTAACAAATAGAACAGGTGCTCCCCAAGGTGACGCACTAGGGCGTATGAATCCCTTATCAAGATTCTCTTGGAGTTGCTTCTTCAATTCCTGCAATTCAATTGGGGCCATTCTATAAGGTGTCTTTGAAATAGGCAAAGCACCCGGTACGAGTTCTATTGAAAACTCAACTTCACGATTTGGTGGAAGACCCGGCAATTCCTCCGGAAAGACATCATCAAACTCCCGTACAATGGGCATATTCTTAATCGTAAGTTTCTCACCAACCATTTGAGATAAATAACCTTCATTTAGTGGAATCATGACCCATAAGATGGAAGGAATTTCCACTGGAAGGTTATGTTCATCCTTGCATTGATAGACGATCATAGATTGATCTGGAATATGAAATGTGACTTCCCTTCTTTGGCAATTGATATGAGCTCCATGTAGAGAAAGCCAATCCATGCCAAGAATCACATCAAATTCCACTAAAGGAAGGATCATAAGATTTGCAGGAAGCACTTTCCCACAAACTTCGATCGGAGAAGAATTATAAACTTTTGATGCGATTGATGTGCCATTAGGTGTTGTCACAGCTAACTCAACATCTAATTGTTGAGGTAATACGGTGATACCCTTAGAAAAGTCTTTAGAAATAAAAGAGTGGGTGGATCCAGAATCAAATAAAACATTTGCTACTTTAGAGTGGATGGTAAGTGTACCTTTCACCACATCGTTATCGTACTCCACATCGCTGGTAGAAATTGCATGTGACTTTCCTTTGCCTTTAGCCTTAAGAGTTTGTTGACGTCGACCATCATCATCAACCCTTGGATTTGGGCATTGATTGGCATAATGCCCCATCTCCTTGCACTTGAAACATTGAAGTGTAGTAGGATCATTCTGTGTATCCCTTCCTTTGTTTGCGTCATTAGACATCTTCTTCCCATTATCATGGCATTCAAATGCCCGATGACCTTCCTTTCCACATTTAAAACATTTACTTGTCCCTTTAAGACAACTCCCTCCATGTTTCTTTCCACACTTTGAGCATAAGGAAAAGCTCATCTTCTTTTCCGTGTGCTCTTTAGATTTTTCTTTGAATTCCATCTTCCTCTTCTTATCAAACCCATGTGACTGATGGGTTACTCCAATCTCCATCTCGACTTTGAGAGCACATCGAACGATTTCCTCGTAGCTATTGAAGTCCCTTATGGCTAACGCCCTTCGAAGACTTGGTTTTAAGCCACTAAAGAATCGATCGATCTTACTCTCAGGTTGGATAATAATACCAGAAGCGTACCTTGCAAGTCTTGTAAAATTTGCTTCATAGGTACTAACAGATTCATCATCCCTTTGCTTCAGTTCAAGGAACTCTTTCTCCATCTTTGTTCGGAGAATACGAGGGAAGTACTTATTGAAAAATAAGTTCTTGAACTCGTCCCATTCCATAGACTCAATTTCATCCCTTTGCCTCGTATTCTTAACAAGATTCCACCATTGATCAGCATCTCCTTCTAAACGATACACTGCTAGGATGACTTTATCATGTTCAGAACATTGAAGAACTGAAAATATCTTTTCAGTAGTACTAATCCATTGTTCAGCAACTAATGGATCAGTAGACCCACTGAAAGAAGGTGGACGCTGCCTCATGAAGGATTCAACAGAATGTTGCTCCCTCCTTTGCTCGTTTGGAAATCCTGCATGATTCATAGCTTGAGAAAGTTGTGTGAGCATGGCTACAAGATTTTGCATTCCATCTCCCATATTGTTTGGTTGCTCAGGGGGACAATCATTGCATTGCCCATCGCATTCCGCATTAACACGGTTCCTTCGGGTTCCAGCCATTGACTAAAACCAAGAAGAATAGTGTGAGCAACACTAATTATAATAGGAAACCACATAATTCAAGAATAAAATTTTCATGCTTATGGTCTTATCCTAGGTTATTCAAGGCCATTTCTAAAACACTAAGATTGTGTTCTATGCTTAGACTTATCCTTAGGGTTCTTACTAAGGATTTCACATCCTAGTTTCCAAAGGTTGACTATACCTTTCCTCTGATACCAACTATAACGACCCATACTTTACATACATTGTTAATACTTGAAAATTGAAGCACACTTATTACAACATATGATAAAACCACAAAGGACCGTATAGGTATAGTGTCTTTAGAAACTGGGAAACATAAACAACTGGTTCATAAATCTTCTACAGTGTCTCCCATTTATTTCATCATATCTAGGGTCCCTTTTAGCATATTCTACTTAATATCCATCTTCCTGACCTGGGGAAAAGAAAACATAAAAGGGTGAGCTCAAATGCTCAGCAAGGGCAATAAAGGAAATAAAAATCATATCATATCTTTTTGAAAATCATAACCTGCAAAAGAGATCATAAAATCTTAATAAATCATAGAAGTGAAAATGAGATCCCCATAATCATAACATGAAACTTGAAACTTTGTGGCATGCACACATAATCATGGAAAATCATTTCTTGTTAGTCATGACTTATTGCCAAGACTATCTTAGTGGACAAAGTCCCTTTCTGAACCGAGTTCACTCCTCGTTTCAGTCCTGTATCACTGAACCGAAATAACCTTCCGTTCCAGCCATGTCTATCTCATGAGATATAAAATCTTTACCCAATGCATTGGAGGGAGATATAGGTCCCACCCATCTTATAATGAATCCTTTCTTATGTGTGCCACATAATCATAAAACATACATCATAGCATAACCCATGTAATAAAAATGGGATTCTTAAACGACATGACATCATAAAACAACTCATATAAGATAAAGGAATTCATAAAAATAATTTCATCACAACATGATCAAATCAATTTAATAATAGGGATAAAAACAGAACCCTTTATTATCTTAGATGGAAAATAATTTTGATAAAAATACTTGAACTTCATTCTTGAGGAAAATATCCTTTCTGCTTCAAAAATACTTTTCCTTTCTTAACATGTCGTACAATTATAAACTAAAAGAAGTTGATTAAAAATAAACTTAAAAACATGAAAAGGAAACTTCTTGGAAGTAATGTTTTATAAATCCATTCATGCCGTATAAGTTAAAAAAAACATTCTTCGTACTTTTGTCGGAAAAGTCAAAAAGTACCTCGTACGGAAAAACGACAAAAGATTCCTTTCATATTCTTTACTAAAAACTCACCTAAGGGTAAAATTGGATTTAAACTATTGCAAGTGGATGGAAACAATATTACATATTGAGGGAACATGGATGTGGATGATAAAATACACCCCAGTAAATACTTACGAATAAACAATCTCGGATAAAAATGAGATTGTGATATTTCCCTTACCTTAGGTCCGATTTGCTTTGTACGTGTCCGAAGCTCCTGTATAATGGTTTAAATAATGTTATTGACTTATTCCAGAATCATACATGTTGATATGATATCATATATGGTCATATTATTAGCTTTTTGTTAGTAATATTTCATTGTTACTTGTTACTCGGGTCTTTATAACTTTTCGTTCTTATGCGTGTTTTGTCGAATAAATTCTTATTCTTATCTTTAGGTTATAGATAATTCATTTACAGAATGGTATTAGTGTAGTATATACCATATTCATTCATTCAATTCATTTATATAATCATTATGAAATGAAGATCATGTAGAACGAGTCGCATCACATCGTGGAGACGGTATTCCGTACGTACGCACGAGTGATGATATCGTTCCTATGATCGTGGAATTGTATTGGAGAATATATATATATTATTTCAGTATCAATATTACTTCATAATAATCATATATAGTTACTTATTACACCATTATAACCATCCTTGTAAGGTGATGGTGGAAAAATAGATTACACCACGGCGTGGAGACGGTATTCCGTACGTACGCACGCGCGGTGATTTCATTTTTCCGTAGGATGGATAGAAGGTGAATTAGGGTTGTTTCATATTTATAATAACATATCAGTATGTAAGTAATACTGATGTTATTACTTTGTCATGAAACAACTAAAGAAGAAGAAGTTGAAGACGAAAGAAATTGAAAAGATCGGTAATCGATATTACCTCTTCTTTGGAACGCCTCTTTGAATCCTCCACTTAAGGAACTAAGATTGGTCTTTGGAGAAGACCAGGACCTCTAGGATTATTCTAGGGAAATGGAGAGGAGAAAATGGCAGGGGTTGGCCGAGCTTTAGTGCTCAATTTGGTGTGAGGAGGAGGGGGAGGAGGTGCCCTTTTATAAGGGAGGAGAGGGGCACCTTAGGAATTTCTCAAAATATTATTTTATATTAAAGTCAAAATCGGTTTATAATGGTTCCAAAGGGTCTTATTTCGAAGCTAAAGTGGGGAAGGGTCGAAATCCCATCAACCAATAGGATTTAGACATGTTTAGGGTATTATTTTAACCTTATCAATTAGATTTAACTCTAAGTTAAATAATTTAACTTTTACCGTGTCTTTTTGTTTTCTTTCACTATATGGTTAATACACTTACTATAACATGCCAAACTAACCCCAAATTGTTTATTATTAATATATATATCCTTATCTAAGTCATTTGGCCGAACCTTAGATTTTTAGGAATAAAATAACAATTAGTAATATAATATTTGATTTAAAAACTATTTTGTGTCAATTTTGACACTATTTGATATATGATTTTTGTGAAAGTCATAACAGAATTATATGTTCGAACCAAGTTGATTAAATCAACATTAATATATCATAGTAACCTAGAAAATTAGTGGAATTCATAAAAAGTGTCAAATTACATTTATTTTGGTGTTTATAACATCAATTTTGTCAATATTTTGTTAACAAGATAATTACTGCATCATCTTTGTGTCATAAATAAATTAAATTATTTGATGTCTAAAAATTACAAATAAAATACCATCATGTAGGAAATCTTTTTAGATTTCTAATGAATATTTACAATCGAATTTATCTTATGTATAACCCCATATTAAAAATGATTTACTTATTAAACTTTGATTTTAACTATTTTAACCCTTCTTTAAATAAATTAATAATAAATGTCCTAATCTAATCCAAGTGGGCCTAAATGGTCATATTTTATTCCTAAGTTTGTCTTTGGTCGAAATACACTTGTCCAATAGAAATAGGACATGTGTTAGGGTAATATTGATATCATATTTACCCTTAGTTACCCTATTTACTATTAACCGCGGTAAAAAATAGTAAAAAGTTACTATTCACCAAAAATTATTTTCATCTCATTGAACCACATTTTAGTCCTTAATATTAACCGTGTCTCTCGGATTTTCGAAATTCCATTCACAGAAGCGGTAAAATGAAGTTTTATGCAAAATTCGGTTTTTAACCTACCACTTAGTGGTTTCACTATTCATCAAAAATTGAAAGTTTTCAGAAAAATACCAAAATTTCACCCTAGGCTAATTTCGATATTCTGAGTCCAAAAATGAAGTCCATTTTGAAAAATAAAATTTATAAAATTTCAAAAAGTGGTTATTACTATTCATAACGGCTAGTTTTAATAGCATATTGTTGTTTAGTGAAACTCGGTATTGCGTACGACGGAAGCTATCGAGGAAGGTCGCGATTGCGTGTAAAGCAAGCCAAGTAAGTGTTGTGTAGAAAAAGATTCCTGTGATGATTTATATAACATAAAAGTCTCGGGTGTTACAGTTATTATTTCTAGAACCAAAGAAGAATAAATAAATTAAAAAAATAATTACAATGAAAATGAATGTCAATTACTATATGAAAGACCAGCCTATAGAAAAGAACATTTTTATTTTGTATATGGAAGATATAGAAGTGGATAATATTGAATCATTATCATAAAAAATTATTATTAGAGTCATGAAATCCTCATGAACTAATATCTAAATCTCATTTATAATAAATGTGAAGTAGCAGAGGTGGTGGCTCTAAAGAAGTCACTGATTTTATTCAACCCTAGTGAATTAAAATGTATCATTCTTGGTGACTTCAATTTCATTGTTAAAAAAATATATAAATATAGGATTATCTCTTTATTCATTTAAATACATGATGGACTTTAATTCATTTCTTGCACTCATAAGTCACCTAGTCCTTAGGTAGACATGTGACAATAACAACTGGAAAAATAAAAAGGGAGTAAATCATCACATATAGAGTAAAATCAATCTTTTATTATCTATATTTTATGGGATATCTTTCATTCCACTTATGTGTGTTAATCATATGAATTAGGTGATCTGTGAAATCTCTCCAAAAAAAATACATCTCAAAACAAATGTGGCTAGCAATAATTATATTTTCTTTTAAAATTCATGTCTATAAGATAATATCTTATTATAAATTATAGATAACTCCTTGAATAAACCATTTTAAGGAAATTCATGGTTGAAACTAAACAACAGTCTAAAAAATTTTAAAGGAGACCTTTTGGAGTGGAAAAAAAATTACCTTACACAAACATTATCTTAGAGACTCTCAAAGAAGCAATTAACCACTTAGACTATAAGCTATAGGAATTATAGGATGATGATAATTTGTGATCTTAATTATTAACCAAAGGATATACGAAGAAAAAAAAACCATAGGTGGAGAAATAAATTAAGGATATATGTATCTCTTTATGGATTAGAGAATGATAAATAACACTACATACAATAATACATGTATTGCAGAGAAGAAGTGTGTAGGGAACCTAAATTTTCTTTTAGAGGATGGAACTTACACCAAATATATTAATGTAGTTGGAAATATCATGATTTACCATTTAGAAAACATACTTGAATGAACTGGATAGTATATAGGAGAAGAATATCCAAGAGAATGTAGTGATGTGAGATTATTTAACCGAATCCCTTCAGTAATGGATAATTTTAAAATTTGACTACATGAATTTTAGAGGAATAATAGATTAATGAAGTGGTCTATACCCACAACTTGGATAACACCCCATAACCTAATAGTTTTATTTATTTCTTCAATATAACATCTTAGGAGATTATAAATAAGAAAAAATTTGAGGTTGTGTAGGATTTCTCATTATCTCTCATAAAGTTATTCTCACTTTGTATCCATCTTTAAATAACCTACTTAAAACCTTTATTCATATCCTTGGGAAATGAAACATAATAATGGGATAGCTTAGATCCTCAGTAAGGGTAAACAAGGGAGATATCAATCGATGATAAAATTCAAGCATAACATAATTATACGGGTATGAGATCATGATCATAAATTAAAAATTTCAGATGAAATTTATCATCTATTATAGACACGAGTCATGACATAAAAGTTTTTCATTTAAAATTCATTGATCATAAGAGTGATAAATCATCATTAATCAATCACGAACCACAAGTTCAAATCCTTATCATAAAAACATGTCATAAAAGAATGAAACCATCATAGACATAGAAATCAGTTCATATATTAAGGTTAACTACTTTGACTATCAATTTATAGTATATTTGACATCAGCATGCATTTCCTATATCATAACGAATTAGGAATCTCCACATATTTCCGAAAGTGGATCAGACATCTGTAACGGTTTCGCATAATGGATCAATAAAATCAATTCATTTCCAATAATTACCTAATGAAATATAAATCTTCACCAAATGTATTAGAGAGATATATATTTCCTAAACCCCTATCACCTAAACATATTCCATACATATGTATACCAAAATATTAAAAAACATTCATCATGTCATCATATTAATCATCCTATGAAGAAAATGGGTTTCATAAATATTTTATCAATTCATAATAGAATAACCCATGGAAAATAAATGGTGTTTGTAAAAATATCATCATCACAATTATAAACCAGCTGTATAAAGAATAAGGATCATATAATTATATTATTTCCCATTTTAAACATTATTAACATCAAATTATGTTATCATAGATGGAAATTCATTTTATTGATCACTTAAATATATCTCATGGAAAATGACATTTCCATTTTGAAATAAATTTTTCAAAATAAAAATATTCCTAAAAATATTATAGAAAAAATATATTTGAAAATGATCACATAATATTTTAATGTAAGATTTAAAATATTGAGTATTCACGAATATAATAAATTCAATTCAAGACATGTATATTAAAACAAATATTACATCCACATTTTTGGTAAAAAATTTAATAGTACATCGTTTAGAAAATGATAGGATGTTTCTCTTTCATTTTTCATTAAAATAAAAACATGGATAAATAGTAACTAACGTTATCAATAGATAATAGTAGAAAAAATTATATAAAGAAATTTGAAAAAAGGATATGTAGGAAAAAGTTTTTCTAATTGAAATAGGAAAAATAATGCCAATTTTTTCTTAAAAAATTTCCTGAATAATGTTGATTTCAAAGGAGATACAAATAGTACTATTTTTTAAAAAAAAATTACAATAGGAGAATGAAAAATAAAATGGTTTATATGATAAAGACTATATATCATCCTCAATGTAAATTCTAAAAAAACAATCTTGATTAAAATGAGATTGAAACTGAAATATCTTTCGTATTAGTAAAATATAAATCAAAACCTTATAAATAAAATAACCATAGACTAATATTTAATTACCCATTATTTTCATGATATTTATCAGAAAAGACAGTAAATGTTGTTATGTACACCGTACAACTGAGAAAAATAGGGAATATTTCCTTTGTCTCACATAAATAGACACGAGTTGAGAAATCCTCCTACCTCATGTCTCATATTGCTTTATATGCATTCAAACCACTTTTTTATTTTGAAACATTATTTATACTACACCTTAATCCATGATATTTCAATATGTTTTCAAGAATAAAAGCACTATGACATATTTACAGATGCTAGTAAGGTATTATGGTAGGTATTGGCTTGGTAAGAGTTTTCAAAAGGCGTGATAAAGAGAGTAGAATAGGTTCTATTTTATAATTGAGGGTAGGGTCACACATGTAATTAAATAAATTATTAAATCAATATAAATTATTTTTTATTAAAAACTGAAGAAAATTGACATATTTTTGAATATAGGATGCATATGAGTTCAAATATTGTCATCTAATAAAATTTTTATTTGTTTAGGTGATTTGTTCACCCTTATCTCTTTGTTTTAACCTCCAGATAACTCTTTCAATACTTACCAAAATATAAATGTTTTTTACTCTTCAAGTGCCATGAATTTTACTATAAAATATTAGTGTCTCAAAAATATAGTATGTATTACATTTTAAACCATATACCATTAAATTGGATGAAGATATAAGTTTCCATAATTTTAAATAAATTAGTATAATAGTTTTTATCAAAAAATATTTGTGATCTCAATTTTAGAACTACTTATTTAAGTTGACATTAAATTTCATTAAGATAATAATGGAATTTATATATAACATTTTACAAGATAAATATTATTTTTTTGTTATCTATTAAATTCATGGAATAAAATAACTCACCAAAATTGAATTACTTTAATATTTTAAAAAACATTTAATTTTTTTCCTATTAATTGAAAAATATCATTTGAGAATTATTTAGTTATATAAGCTTTTTAATCTTTAAATTTTTTTAAATAAATTAAGATGATAAAAAATTAATTGTTATTTCATATAAATATTTAAAATTGAACATAACCACGTTTTATCGTTAAAAAAAATATTATAGATATTAAAGTCAAGAGAGTGGAATTTTTTATTAATACTATTATTAAAATAATATAAAGGTCATAATATAAGAAAAATGAACCCATTTAGACATATCATAAAAAATGGATGAGAATGGTTGAAAAAAAATTATCTAATAAGTTAAATTCATGTTTTAGAATAAGGGCTTGACTAGGACCATTACATAATCCGGTGTTTTAAGTCATGAATTAAATCTATTACATTTGAGGATCTTTTTAAGTTTAGATTTTTATAGAATTAACAAAATCATGAAATACAAAGAGGAAATTTACAAAAAGTATACATTTTTTTATAATATAAATTTTTTGAAATAAATAATGATTTCTTTTCAGGACAAATTTCTATAACTTTAAAATTGACTTAGTACTTTACCTTACCCATCATTATACCATTTGAAAAACATTCTAAAATGTGGGATGAGAAAAAAAGACCAGTAAGGGAAATAAAGAAAAAAACATTAGTCTAGTGAAGAAAAAGTAAAACTCAAATAACAGTTACCTTTATCTTCAATTTTCTTTGAGTGTATGATATGAACAATTCAATTTTTAAAAATAACCACAATTTTTTTTCAAATAAACCCTGTAAACCCATACAAACAAATTAAAATATTTTTTAGAAACATAGAAAATTATCTTCATACAAAAACATTAAAAAAACATTTTAATTTTCATAAAAATACATCCTAATTACAACATAATAATTACATAATTAATTGGGGAGATATAATGGGGTTCACACTTCATAAGATATATCAGGAATACCTATTTTTTATATGCTATAATGGGGATCAAAAAATTGAATAATCATTATCAGGATCACTCTTGAGATATATTAGGGATAACAACTTAATATAAGCTATATTAGGCTCACCTGTTTCATATAATTTTGAAGTACCATATCATGAATAAACACTTTCATCATGATACCCTTTGAAAACATATTTTAAACCCATATAAAAAACAATTTTGTACAAGAAATAAATATTAATAACAAAATTAATAAACAAATAGGTGTTTTATTTTAATATAAAATAGCAATTTTCAATGGATTCCAGAAATTTAAAAATGGGCATGGTGATGGATTTTTTTTTTCGTCGGGTATCTTAAGAATAGAACATTAATTTTATCATTTTCCAAAACATCATGTATATGAAACACAAAAATATTTGTATTTATTTGTCAAAATAAAGTAAAAAGAGAAAGAAAATTAACTTTATAAATATTTTATGTCCATATATAAAATTATTTTAAAAACATGGACATGGAAAACAAGGAGTGGGAAGGGAAACATTAAATGATAATATTTTTAAAGAAAATTTCACTTTAGAAATATTTGAATCATAATACGCATGAAATAATAACATTGAACAAAAATATAAATAACATGAGAATAGAGAAATTGATGATATAAAATGTCAAAGGGTCTATACATACACCTCATAAAAGTTTATAGGTGAATGTAAGATCCCGTGTTTTGAACCGGGTTAAAATTATGATTGTTTCTGAAATTCTTTTTTTCAGTTTATCAACGGGGAGTTCTTTTTAAACCGAACTTTGGAATTTTACTCCGAGTGTTGGAACACCTAATGATATCAATTTTAAAACTTTGATAGAAGTTTTGAGGTAAAGGGAAAGTTGTATGGGCAGCGCACGATTTATCTAATCGCGTGGATAAACCGTGCATAGTTGATTTTTTGAGACAGTAGCTCCCACACAGTTTAACCACGGTTAGGAGAGATTGTGCGATGAGGACATGTGAGAGGGGTGGTCGAGGTAGTAGCTAATGCATAGTTAGCACAGAGTTTGTCTAACTGTGTGATCAAACCATGTGGTCACTTAAATGAGATCATTAAATTGTGGATATCACTCGTTTCTGCCTCTAGATGGCTCTTTTTTTCTTCTAAGTGGCCATAACTTGGGATTAAACTTCTTTGAAGGTAGGAGAACCCCTCCCAAGTGTTTTAGAGGCGATTTGAAGGCTTCTCTTGGCGATTCGAAGCCGAAATCTTGAGGTAGGTAAATGTTTTTCTTTGTTCTTATTCAGTTTCATAGATCTACTTAGATCTACATTGACTCCTCCCACATGAGATAAGCGAGGACTTGAACTTGTGTTGTGTTTAATCAGGTTTGGCTAATTTGGTTAAAGTGATATGATTAAATAGTTAAATTATTTGAATGGGAAGAATGAGTAATAGGGTAATTAATGGTAGGATTAATTATCAAGTCATGGGTTGAAATAAGATTGTGAATTTTATAGATCATTGGGAATAATGAATATTTGACATGTTTGGAAGATAATTGGAAACTGGTAATAATTAATGGAGGGATTAATTATTACATGTTAAATTGTTAATGGTTAACTAATTGATGATTAGTTAATGAGAAATGGTTTGATAAATTAATTGTTGAATTAATTTATTTTCATGCATTAAATTAAGATTGTGAATTGATTGTTTGTTACGATTGTTGGTCAAGAGTACCTTTTGATGTGTATAAGTTTTCCATGCCTTAAGTTGTCTTGGAAGGAGTTGTTTAGAGATATGATATGTTGTGTGATATGGTCCTTAAATATCTTGGCTTTGTTCAGCATGTTTTGAGATGATTATTGTGTGTTTGTAGATTGTTAAAGTCCTAGACGAACCATTGTTTGAATGGACGGGTTTAGACTTGTTAATGAATTTGGATAATTAAGTGCTGAGTTAATTATTCAGTTGGATTGCTAAGAATAATTAATTATTAATTAATTATTAATTAATGAGATATTGAACGATTAATTAAGTTTTGAATTATCTGAACAGAGATTTGTGTTGTTAATTAATTGTTGGATTAATTAACGGTTTGATTTTGTAGTGTTAGACATGGTATTCTACACCAATTATAATTATATAAGTATGATTGATGAATGGGTTTTGAGACAAGGACTGAGGCTCCAAATACTCATAGGGTGTTAGACATGATGTTCGACACCAATGATAGTGGTATATGTATGATTGATAAATGGATTGTGAGATAGTGAATGATGCTCCAAATACTCATAGGGTGATAGACATGGCGTTCTACACCCAGATTGCAAGAAAATATTCTTTTATGGGACAGGGACTGATGCTCCAAATACCCATGGGTTGTGAGACAAGGGCTGATGCTCCAAATTCTCACGAGGGTGATTGACATGATGTTCAACATCCATTAATTAACATTGGAATATGGGTCCAACAGTTTGTGCATGAAATGAGTTAATGGTTAATGAAGGCTCTTGTGACCTGATGATTTGTGTATTGATTGTGAGAAAGGGTTTAGACTTATTATTGAATTGGGTGAACCAGTGTAAGTGGATAGACCCAGGAGCAAATCACTATTTTTATGACGATCTTAGAAATAGTATATGAATGATTAAATTTAATAACTTATGAAGCATTATCCAAGCCAAAGCCCAAGATTGTATTCATTCTTTACTTTGATTACTTAGATGGTCTATAGAGACATCTGTGGTGAGTGACTTATACAGGGGATGTCGGGCATATACCGAATCTCAAGACTTTCATAAAAAGATTTGAGTACTTGATAAATGAAAAATCATTATGTAATGATTGTTGAGTATGAATGAAAAATGAACAGTGTAGGTTCAGACTCCAGGTGATGGCTGATGCAGGTACTTGAGTATATTGTTACTTTGTACTGCTTTATTTTATGCATGCCTTCATGTGTTTTAAATTATTTAATAAATGTCTGGATTTTGGGTAAACATCGGTGGTCCCGACCTACTGATATTTATATCTCACACCCTACTTGGGCCACCCTTGTACAGGGTACCTGAGTAGATTCTATTTGGTTTTAGGACTTTGTTGTTTGCATTTACTTGAGAGTTAGGATCAGAGGACTGAGTAGAGGCTCGAGATGCTCGAGGAGATCTCCCTTGGGGCTTTGAGTCATTAATTAGTTTTTTCTGCATTGGAATGTAAAGAATGATATTTTGTTCACTATTTTCTACTATTGTATCATTAGCATGTCATGCATGCATCTTCTTTATAATTTGGCATTGGCCATTTGATTTGTACAAGATTTATAAAATCTATTTTCTGCTACTTTATTAGTATTAGACAGTTTTCGCTACTTATATCCCTTGTCTATTTTTGAACACTAAAATGAGGGTATAGTCTCCCCACTAACTAACCTTAGACCCTAGCTACTAGTCAGTAGCCTCTGGTGTAAGGGGAGACACACTTGAAGTCATGTGGGGACCGGCCTGGCCACCGGTTCTTGGGTGACCTGGGTCGGGACATTACAGTGTATACCATCCAGATATTCCTTAATAAAAGGAAATTGAGATGAAGTCCCTTAAATTTAGTCTGATCCATCACGTGTCTCTTTATATTTCTGAATAATAAAATTATTTTAATTATTAAACTTCTTGAGATCCTTTTTAAAGTATATTATTCCTTTTATTTCACTTGTTGATAAGATATATACAATTACTTATTCAATTAAGTTTATGTTGGTAGTTTTGATTATATTCGGCTTATGTGTGAAAAAAGAATTTGGTAGTTTGTCTATGGTGAAAGTATAGATTATATATATATATATCTATATATATAATCAATAAATAACGATCCTTTATATTTATAAATTATATTTTAAAACCCATCATGAAATATGGTAATGAAAAATGAACTAACATTCGATCATGGAGACGGTAGGCCATATATATGCATGAGTAACATTTCAATTTTTCAATGATGATTAGGAAAAGAAGGTAATTTTTTTATTTAAAATATAATCATTATATCATAAATTCAATATTTTTTAATTACATATACTTTTATATATCAATCTTGTTACGTGGTGATGAAAAAAGGAATCACATCGCTTCGAGGAGGCTGTAGTCCCAAGTCCACGAATGACATTATCATTTTTAAGAAAGTAAAAAGGTAAGAAATAATATGATATAATATAATTAGTGATTGATAAATATGTTATTAATATCATAATTATTTCATTTTTATCATATATATTCATTATCTTTATCCTTATTTCCTTCCATATAGCATGTTAGTGAAAAATGAAGCACATCACTTCACGAGGAGGTAGTCCACTGTTCAAATGAATGACATTATTGTATCCCCTACGAAATGGTAGGTAAAAAGCTATATATAATACAATGAATCTAGAGGTATAATTATTTTATCAATATAATATATAAAATTTATATCTATCATCATACCCAATCGTGAGAGTTGGTAATGGAAAATTTAATGACATCATTTCTTGAGAAAGTAGTCTGCTGTAACCGTGATGATTTCTTAACTCATTAGATGAATGAAGGAAATTATTTAGGTTATTACATCAAAATATAACAAATTTTTATATAGATTATACTTATTTTATTATATAATAATGGTTTAAGAAGAATTTAATGTGGTGTAGAATGAAATAAAAAAAATCACATTAATAAACCTTACCCATTCTTTGGGTATCATCCTTATTAAAAAGAAAATACATTTTTTTGAAAATATGTATTTTTCAATATTCACAAAAAAAACTTATTTTCTGAAATATACCAAAATTTCACTAAACTTAAATATTGATATTACCAATTATAAAATTATATATATTATATCTAATTAATTTTCTTAAATTCTGTAAAACTATTTTCAAATTATGTACACAGAGCACGATTAATCCTTCTTTTAGAAAAATATAGGTTTTTATAAAACATTTCTTTTTCTTATAAATTATTATTATTTAATTAATAATAAATTTATAAACATATTTTTCCTAATTTAGTTAGTAATATTTTTTAGAGACCATATTTTTTCGTGTTAGACTTTTGAAATTTTCTACATATATTTCAAGAGCCAGGCACTAAGTCGGTGTGTGATTTCCAGGCCCAGTGTGCTCAAAATTAATTTTATAAAAATATAAAATATATTTTATATTTATTGTTCAGAGTTTCATAAAGAAAATATGATAAATCCCTAACAACTGATCAGATCAAAAATCTGAAACCACTGTTGAGTTCAGAAAATGATGTTCACCTAGGCACAAACCAAAATAGTTTGACACAAGGAATTCTGATATATTTCTTGTTGGTGATACGTCCACTAGAATAATTTGTTAATTAATTCATTTATTCATTTAACCAAAAAGGTTTTTCCTATAAATAAATTTTTATTGAAATATGTCCGGGGCTAGCATCATAACCATAGAATCGCCAGGGGACGTTCTTCCTCTCCTACTATTGGTGTATCATATTGTATGATGATGAAACTCTGGATCATAGAAACTCAGGACATAGAAAACACAAATACATCCTTAAGTCATATATTAGAACATTATTTGATGATAAATGATCCAATATCTTGGAAGGACACTTCAAATTATGGATTACATGCATTTTGATTAAATTGATTGAGCAAATTCATATCTTCCCTTGAATTGTGCCAATTATTGCCTGAGCATGCACCCGTTTATTGGGAGTTTAATTGTTTAATATAATTTTCAAACCCAGATATTCCCTTTCTTGATATTTTTCCTAGGAAACTTTTCCAATGAATGTTAGAAATTTTTTATTATGCCTTCCCCCTCAATTGCTTCACGTTCTTCACTGTTTTGACCCTACTATCCTATTTTGATATTTCTAGGTGGTACCAATCCCCATTAGACCCATGCAATCATAATGAAAAAAAAGTGAGGGATGAATCAATGAATCAAGTACAAATATGAGATGGGGATGATAGTTTTGATGATAATATATCAAATGATGGATGGTGGAATGTGTATATACTTGTAATGCGTACAACAGAACCATTAAGGAATGAAAAAATCTGATTTCCAAAAAAAAAGCTAGAAATAATTATCCATAGTAAGATATACTGATTTGAAATTGTTTGGAGGTTAGACTTGTGGTGGAACAATCAGATTAAAAGCAAGTTATGTGGATCTAGAAGACTGTGAACAACCTGACTACACATAGTATACTATGATGAACACACTATGCATAGGACCTTAGATGCAACAGTTATGGTTTTGGAAATCTATAACGATGGAACAAAGTGTATCCCTCCTACACATCATGTACCTCATCCCCATGTTGACTATCCATCTAGCGGAACACATGGGTGGGACCCCTATGTTGAATTACACGGCCAAAAAAACGGTCGTGCACCAAAGTACACAGAAACAAGGTAATGTACACAGACATGGGGTGGATAGACGAACATGACCAATCACACAGGTGGGACCCCAAGTGGCATGACAAAATCATGTATATACCCCAATATCCAAGTATTCCTAAATATTTGGGGATTAATCTACACATAGGGACACTACTAGGTGAAAGAGTGGGACCACACACCCTATGGGCCCCTTCACACATAGTGTAATCCTTGGACCTTTTTGAGGAAACATTAATCTTATGTATCTCCTTCATTTTGAATCATATTTTTGATTATGATTAGCCTATCTTGAGTGGTTCTACATGTTAAAAATAATGGTTCCTTTCATTTTGGATTTTGGATTACAATGTGAAATTTTCGGGGCATGAAGATTATTTAGGAGACACCCAATGATTGCAGTGATTATGAAGAGGATCACTAAAGGATTCATATAGACTAGAAGCCCCCATCATCTTGGTCTTGTATCCTTTAAATTACTGAGTGGAACCCCCTATCATATTGGGCATGCGTCCTCAACGACTAGAGTGGAACCCCCTGTCACACTAGGGCGTGTGTCCTCAAATTATAGTGTGGAACCCCCAATCAGCTTTGGCATGGGTCCTCCACCTTACTGAGTGGAACTCCCTTATTAAATAGGGCACAAGTCCTCAATGACCATATTAGAACCCCTATCACAAAATAGGGATCAAGTCATCAAACTATATAGTGGACCCCCATTAGATTGTGTGTGAGTCCTCAACCATACCAAGTGGAACCCCCTGTTACATAAGGAGTGGGTCATCAATGACCATAGTGAACCCCCTATCACACCGTGACACAAGTCCTCAACCTATAGAGTAGAACCTCCCATACATTTGGGAACGATTCCTCTACCTTCTAGGTGGAACCCATTATTGGATAGGGAGTGAGTCCTCATGACACTATAATAGAACCCCCCATCTGTATGGGTGCGAGTCCACTACATATACTTATATAGTGGATCCCCATAATACACTAGGGAATACGCCCTCTACTTGTATTTTGTTCCCCCTTGGTAGGGAATCATAGTGGCGAGGGGTGGACCTTAACACAATTACATTCATGTTTACACGTGAGATGATTGGCATCATTGATGAACTTTTGGAATTGTTGAATACTCTTCTTATTGTGATGATATGTGAGATAGAGATCTCATTACTGTCTTGTTTGGGCTTCTTTTGACTAAGAATATATATGCATACATCTATAACCATACCCATATATTTGGTTACTCTCCTTCCATGTGTCCTGAAGACGTGCGGGGTATGCTACATGCTTTCCATGTTTACCTTTTCGTGGTTGGATTGGTCTAATCTCCTATAAATGGAAATGACTTAATGTGTAGTTTATCTACACACAGTTTTGATCCCCTTGTGTTTAGATGAGGTTACCCACTCTCTCTCTTGGATTGGGTTGACCTATTCTCTTTCACTAATTTTTTCATCCAATTTACTATATATTGTCTTTCTATTTCTATTATATATCTTACTTCCCCCTTTAGATTCCTAGTTATCCTACTGTGTATTTATATACTCACCCCTTCATGGGATTTTTTTCACATGTCATTCCTTATATTGAAGATAGACAAGATGGTAGTGAATTCAAAGTATTTTAGGGATACATGGTACTTCATACCTTATATGGTCTAAAATTTCATTATTATTATTATTATTCTAAAATAAAACAAGACCCCTCCCCGAAGGGATCAGGGAGGTCTAATGTGATGCAGACCCTGGGCATCCCCTTGAACAAAATTCTGACATACCGTAGTTAGAGATCCCATAATCGTGAACTCCCTTTGGTGTTCCTCGGGACCACTCTCTATGGAAAGAGTGTCCACCACAATGTTAGATTCTCTTGGGATATGGCAGATAGATCAATCATTTGGAATCATAATAGAACATCTATGAAAAATGTATGCTAAGACCCACAACACCTTCCATTTCGCCTGAAAATTCCGATTCAAGATCTCATATGATGGTCAAATATTTGAGATCAATATCTATGATCTATCTATGCTTTACTTCTCCAATTTTTTCAGGTTTGGACATATTTTTGTTTAGAAATTTATTTTATCCTTTACTTTTCAGTTTACACTACCGTACTCTTGTGCTGTCTAGAGGGTTTACATACATGATTACATCCCTAGTATTTTCACATTTTTCAACTATTCTTCTTCACTTATGAATCTATATTGATATGTGTGTGTATATAGTTACTTAGTAAAAGGACTCCCCCTGTTAGTTATGCCTTCAGCGCTGGTCTCCATCCCCTAGCCTATGGAGGTAGGTTTGGAGTAGTTGTAGATCGACCCCGCAACTTGGGTCATGTCATGAAAGATTGGTATCAAAGGTGGTTCAATCCTTGGTATGGTGTTTGGAGTAGTCCCACTATTATGATTTGGTTGGTATTAGGAAAAAGTTTTCAACGTATCTCGATTGCATCTCTCTGTCTAGAGAATATAGTGACCGTACGGGTGGCAGATGTATCCATTCAACCAGAATTTGACTTCCAACTTGTCAACTCAACATATTGAGACATTGAATGCATGGATCAATGGTAAATTCATGATATAATATTGAGTATTTGAATTTCCTTCTTGATTTAGATCCCCATTTATGTTATATATATACACTCAAATGATTGTGGTACGTCTCAAACAATTTCGAGATTCCTCTATAATGCAAGCCAACCAGGATACTAATTATGGACCATAAAAAAGATCTGATGAATGATGATGCCTCATATTAGGGTCCATCCCATGAGATATTTCTTCCAGGAGGGCAGGTAGTAGTGCCCCCACTTGTTGAGAAACATACTGTACCTCTATTTAAGGAAGAGGATGCATGTATTCTTAGAACACACAATGTGTTTTACCACTAGAGATCACTAAGGTTCCACGATGATCCAGATCCCTAGGAAACATTGGATTGGCTTCAGTCGGTAATCTAAGTTTATAGACTTGTGTGTAGATCCTGAAAAATCAGATTGTTTCACATGCACCAAATTCTCTTTATAGAGCATCAGCTGGTTTTGGTGGTGCTAACAGATGGTGCACTCATGATGAGTGATCATTACATGTTTTGGAGATATGGATGACCAAGGATTCTTGTTGATCTAGTTTCCCTTCTTAGGTTGTTGAGGTCAATCCTGATCTTGTCATTTGTATATCCTTCTCAATTATAATTCCTTTTGATGGGGATCCTCTTGGTGAGACCTCTCCAAGATAATGCTAGGAATTATAAGAGTCATATAGTGGATATGTTTTAGCCTATAATCTGACATATAGAAAAGAAACAAACTTCCCCCACTGAGACATGTCATTGTTATATGATTTAAAATCATGTTGGTGAGCCAATTCCATCCCATATAGGATAGTATTGAGGTATAATAGTGGAGTCCCTTTGAATTGAATATTCAGGATGTGTGGATGTGATGGGGTGTCATAGAAGGCCCTAATTGAAGAGTGAATGTAGAAAATAGAAATTATGAAGTCTTGATAGATGGGGATTTTTTCATTGAGGCTTAATTATTGTTCGGGGTATGACCTATGTCAATACTTCTTCATTATCAATTGTTAGAAAAAACTCTAAAGCTACATTTTCCAATGCATAACCACTATTTGAAACCAAAATATACCTATGGAGGCCCTATTTTATCAACTCTTGTGTAGGAGGATCCTGTAAAGAGGCTCAGTAGTCACACATTTCTATTAATCAGAAGAATTTAATCTAAAAGGCGAGAGAGAGATAGAGAGCCACAAACTAGATATTTCTATTTCAGTAGCGTGACTCTATAATGGTTTCCATAGTATGGACTGGTCATCAACCATCCATGATCATATTTTTGAAACCAGTAAGTAGCAGTGCTTAAGGGATTTGGGATAGAGTTTTCTTCCTTGATGTGGAGTGATCTCTAGACCGAACAAGATGATCTCATTCATAGGAGGTTACAACTCATTTATTAGTTGGAAAATATTTCTATTAGACTAATGGATGATATGAGATATACACTCACTCTAATGATTTTGGTGTCTAACAACGTGATCATTTTACCTCTCCACCATGAGATAGACCTCTATTTAAATTTATTCCATGGATATCTTGATGTATTCACTAGCACATAACATAACCCCGTTGGGTTGTGAGAGCTGGTGGTGTGGTTGGAATGCCTATAGATGTAGGGATTCATAAGACCCAGTGTGTTCCCTCAGAAAACTCTGGTGCTGTTCATGAAAATGGTGGATAGGATCTTGTGTATTTTCATAGATTATCATCTCTTGAACTAAGCTTCTATTAAGAACAAGTACCCCTCACAAAGTATTTATGACCTCTTTGACTAGTTTCGAGAGATTAAATGGTCCTTAAAGATCAATCTAAGGTCCAACAACTACTAGTTGAGGGGTCTTGGGCATGATATTCTAAATAAGACATTCTAATGATACTACAAACATTATGGGTTCTAGGTGTTTTTCTTCGGCGTGATAAATACTCCATCCATGTTTATTGATATGATAAACCAAGTATTCCAGCCATACATAGACCATTTTGTGGTCATATTCATCAAAGAAATAGTTATCTACTATATATCAGAGGATGAAAATGGAAGAAACTTATGGTTGCTTATAAACTTTCTTCATGAGCACCAGATATATGGAAATAACTCTATGTCCCAGTTATAGATTCATGAGGTTCAATTTCTAGGGAATGTCATTTTTGAGGATGGTTTATCCATGGACCCAACAAAGATCGACGTAGTGATTGCTTGGAAGCTACCCAAGTATGTTTCAGAGGTGATGAGATTTCTTGGATTAGAAGGGTAATACTAGAGGTTTATAGTAGACTTATCCATAATTACAACCCCTTTTATTTCCTTGACATAGAAAGGTTGGTCGTTTATTGGGATTGAGTAGTTATAGAGTGACTTCAAGGATTTGAGGATAATGATGACAAGTTACACTGTGTTGATATGACTAGAGGAGGGAATAGAGTATGTAGTGTATTATGATGCTCTAAGAGTTGGGATTGGCTACGTATTAGTGTAGTGGCATGAAGTTATCGCATACAGGTTGAGTTTGTTGAGAACCCTAAGAAGTAATTTTCCACTTATAACCTAGAGATGGTAGGGTTATTCTTCATATAGGCACAACCTCTTGGGAGAGTACTTTGTGGTTTTCTCAAACCATTAGAGTCTCAAGTATGGCTTCATGTAGAATGACTTGATCCTAAGATAGAAGCATTTAATGGTGTTCCTTCATGACCATGACTTCAAGATTGTCTATACTATAGGGAAGAAAAATGTAGTAGCATATGCTCTTATTTAGAAATCCCAAGAATTCTTGTTTTAAGATGATTCTGAACAATTTTCTTCATTTCCAATGACCCTGGTGGAGTTAGAGGATACAACCTTTCTATATTAAATGGTGTTGAATCCTCTAATTCTCGAGTATTTGAGAGATTACCTTATAGGGGACATCAACTATGAGGTGTTACATGACTAGATATCTATGGAGGATACACAAGATGGAAATTAAGGAGGAAAAAATCACATTACCTTTTTTCAAGGATGTAATGTTGTTCAAGTCATGATGTGCGAGGAGGTGATTTTAGAGTTACTAATTTTAAATTGTATGTATATATCGGGGATGGGAAGTTGTATATAGACTTTCATCAATAGTATTTTTTGTTCTAATGGAGAAGAAGCGTAGCTGTGATTGTCTCTTAGTGCCTCACATCTCAGCCGGTGAAGATTGAGAACCATGTTCTAGTAGATTTGATATAGCCCCTTTAGATCCTGGAGTGGAAGTGGGATTAAATATTCATTGAATTGGTTAAATGAATTATGTGGATAAAAAATCTACATAACACCTTCTGGGTGATATTACATTGACTCATGAAGTCTGAACACATCATTTCTATCAAGGAGTAGTGTTTGGTGTAAATTTTTGTGTAGTTATATGTATGGTTGAATGTTTTCCTTCATGCGGTTCCCTCTATGATTGTATCCAATAATGACATGAAGTTTATGTCATTGTTCTTGAGAGGCCTATATGAAGACTTTAATAACCAGATGTAGATGATTACATCTTTTTATCCACAGAATGACAGGTATACCAATCGCACTATCCAGTAGTTGGAGGATATGTTAAGGGATTTCATGTGAGACTTCAGCCGGAGCTGGAAGGATCACTTTCCCATGGGATAGTTTCTATAAAACAACTACTACTACTCTAACATTGGAATTTAACCTTTTGAGGCCCAATATTAGAGACCCTATAGGTCACTATTGTGTTGGACGTAGATTGGTGAGTTGTATTTTGTGGGTGTAGAGATGGTACATGTGACAATGAAGAAGGTCCAGGTCATCCTTTTGTGAATTATGATGTCCCAGAGTAAGTAGAAATCTTATGTAGATCATTTATGAAGGTCCTTGGAGTTTAAGAATGGAGACAATGTTTTCCTAAGAGTCTCCCCATGATAATTATTGTGGAGATTTGGCCAGGGAGGAAAGCTATCCACGAGGTACATCATGTCATTTTGGATCATGTAGAGGGATAGTGTGTTTACTTACTACCTCACCCTACCCGCATACCCATATCAGGTGCACTACATCTTCTACATGTCACAGTTGAAGAGATATGTGCATGATTTTACTCACATTATCGATTATGGAGAGATAATCATCACAGATTGAGCCACCATTGCATATCACCCATTAGTGATTAATGATCGACATAAGAGAACCCTTCATGGATGACCATTCCTTTGGTACACATGTTGTGGCAGCATGAGAACATGCAATAGAGCTCCAGAGAGTGGGAGATCTAGATGCGGGCTGAGTATTCTGAGTTGTTTGTTTAGTTATTATTTTAGAGGATGAAAATATTAAAAGAGGTAATAATGTAGAGACCATGTTTTTTTTTGTTTTAAGACTTTTTAATATTTCAACACATACTTCTAGAGCTAGGAACAGAGATAACATGAAATTCGGAAGCCCAGTGTGTCCAAAATTAATTTAATAAAACTATTAAATATATTTTATATCACACACAAACAATTTATTAACTGAATTGGGCTGTATATTAAATAGAATATCGGGTCAGAAATATGAGACCATTGTTGAGTGTGAAAGGAGGTTTGTACCCTATATTTGACCTAAAATTGGTCATCATGGGGTGTTCAAATATCTCACATGTTGGAGGTATATTTAGTGGATTTATTAATTAATTTATTCATTAATTTAACCTAATAGATTTTTTTATTAATCAATTGTTATGAAAATTTTCACAGGTTTAGCCTCATAACCCTAAAATCACCCAGTGATGTTCTTCCTCTCCCTACGTTGGTGGATCATATTGGAAATTTACAAAGTTTTTGACCGAAGTAGATTGGGATGTAATAAACACTAATAATTCTTTAAATCATTTCTATGAATATTCTTTAACGATGAATGATAAAATCATGTAAAATTATAGATTACACCAATTATTTATTAAATTCATTGAGTTGATTGATCTCTTCCCTTGATCTGGCCAATTATGGTCTCATCATGTGCCTGTGTATTGGAATTTTAATTGGATATTATTTTTTTCTAACCTAAATATGACCATTCTTAATCATTGTCTAAGAAATATTAGTGAAACATAGTTAATCATTTATTCTTATTCCCCCCTAAATTGATTCATGTTTTTCACTGGTTGGACCCCACGATCTTGGTTCAATGTTTCCGGGTAGTACTGAGCCTGATTGGACCCCCCAAAATCATTATAAAATGATGTAAAGGGTATGGATCAACGAATCAAGTATATATTAGAGATGTTTGTGGGTTGTGGGTGATCATTTAGATGACCAGAGACAAAACCTTCGATGAAAGAAGTTGCAGAGACGTGTGGTGCGTATGACAGAACCATTGAGGAATGAAAGAATCCAATTTCCATATAATGATTATTAGAAACAACAATCCCTGTTTATATCCACCAATTTCAAATGGTTTGAAGCCAATATTTGAGATGAAACATCCAAATTTGAAGCATGGAATGCAGATCTTAATTTTTTTGAAAAACCGAACTATACGCCATGTACCGTGATGAACACACAATGTGTAGACCCCTTTTTGTGGTGTCTTGGGTTTTGAAAAACAATAAGGATGACATGACATGTATCCATCCTACAAACTGGGTACCTCATCCTCAAGTGGATGATCTATGATGTGGAGCACATGGGTGGGACCTCAGTGTGGAAGTACACAGACAAGTAGACGGTCATGTAGTGAAGTACACAAACACATAGTAAAGTACATATACATGTGGTGGATACACAGTCATGACCAAGTAAATGGGATAGAAAACAAGTGTCATGGGAATTACATGTATATACCAGACATGTAATGTACTCCAACACGGTTGGTGAGACGTGTACCTATAAGGATACGACCAGTTAAAGGAGTAGTACTAGATGCCATGTGGGTCCCCTCACACACTATGTAACCTTGGACCATTTTGAGGAATCAAAACACTTTCATATCCCCTTCATTTAGAATTCTATTTTGGCATGCGAGTAGCCAATACTGAGTGTTTTTCATGTAAAACATGATGGTTCCATATATTGTGGTTTTTGAGATATGATGTGAAATTTTTGGGGAATGACACATAATTAGGTGATGTTTGATGATGATAATGATCTAGTTGAGGATCACCATGGGTTACTATAGAGTGGAACCCCCCACCAGCATGGGTGCGACACCTCTTCCTTATTAAGTGGAACCTCCATATTAGATAAGGAGTGGGTCCATGATGACCATAGTGGAATCCCCTATCACCCTAGGGTAAGGGTCATGGACCTACAAGGTGGAACCCCACAACATCAGGGGAATTGGTACACTACCATTTTGTGTAGAACTTCTATGAGATAGGACATCATCCCATGATGAGCAGTGTGGAACGCTGGTCCTCGACCAATAGTGTGGATCCACCACATAATCTTTTGTGTGGGTCATCAATGTTACCAGGTGGAACCCCCAATTGGATAGGGAGTGGGCCCTAAATTACTATAGTGTAATCCCCATATGACACCAGGGCATGGGTCCTCAACCTATAGATTGGGCCCACCATCATCTTGGGAATGAGTCCTCTACCATTTGAATGGAACACTATATCACATAGGGCATACGTCCTCATGAAACTAAAGTAGAACACCCAATTTTCATGGGTTTGGGCCCTCTACAAATACATAAAAAGGAGAAACTCCATGAAAAACTAGGGTTAAGGTCCTATAGTTTGTGATTTCCCCCTGGCTTTGTGACTCAATGGTGAGGCATGGGACTTCACACAATTATTTCTAGAAAGTCACGTTAGATGTTGGGAATCATTGATAGAATTTTTGAACTATTGGTGAATTCTATTCTAGGGATGATATATGAGATGGAGATCCCCTTACACTCTCATTTTGGATTATTTTCACTAATAATATATATATATATATATATACATCTGTATCCATACCCTTTGATTTAGTTGCACTCATTTCATGGGTTGAAAATATGTGCATGGTATACAATATAATTTATGTTTCGATCTTCTCATGGTTGGATGAGTCTACTCTCCCACTATAGATTTCAAAGGATTGATGTGTAGTTTATCTACACATTGTGTAGATATCCTTGTGTTAGGATGAGGTTACTCTCTCTATTGGTTTGATCTTAGCTATTATATTTCAATACTTTATACATATTTTTTACTATATAAATTCTTTATATTCATGTTGTATCTCTTACTGAAACCCTTCATATTTTTAGGTGTCATACTACGTATGTATATACACACCCCTAAATGTGATTTTAATTCATGTGTCGGGTCTTATGCAGATGATAGACAGGTTGGCGGTGACTTTAGAGGATCTTATGGATACTAAGTACTTTGGACCGTGTACGGTGGTCAAATATTGGATATAATGAGAAGGTATCTCTCAACATTTTAATTTCCAGTTTTTTTGGTTGGTACATCTTTCTTGTTGGACATGTATTTTTTTCATTTTCAGTTTACACTCTAGTACTCTTGTAATATTTAGATGTTTTACATGCGTGGTTCTTTCCATATTATTTTAATATTTTTATATTATTACTTTTCCCTTCTTCATTGAGATGGTTATGTGTGTGTGTAAAGGTACTAAGGCAAAGACCTCCCATGTTAGTCATTCCTTTAGTAGAGGTTTCCATCCCTTGGCCTACAGAGGCGATCTTGAGGTATTTTCTTCTCGACCCCTGGCTTGGGTCAGTTCATAACATATTCTATCCCACTAATTTAATGACTAGTATGTAAATATTATATTAAATAATAATATTTTAATAATATTTCACATTTCATTTAAACTTTGTGTTATGTGTAACTCAATATTAACTTAATGTAGTGTTTAACAGAAGCTAAACTCAGTGTTGCATGTAACAAAAGATAAAAAATGTGTTCTATGTAAGGTAAGATAAACTCAGTGTTGTGTGTAATGAAATCTATGGAAGAGATTAAATTTATTTAAAAAATATATTTATCATAAATTCAAATAGTGTTATATTTTATTCTAATTATATTTTTGTATGTATTATACACTATCAAACATAATTTTCTTCATTTAAAATATCATAGTCTTACATACCCCTCTTTAAGAAATTGCGTCCTCTTAATTTGAACTTTATCCCTACATTCAAAAGGTTTCCATTTGAAAATAATTTTATTATAAACCCACTATTTAAAAGGGTTGAAAAAATCCTCTTAATAAGAGAGAAATATAATCACATAGTTTATATAGAATAATTGATAACTATGTTTCAAATAAGAATATAATATGTGATAAGTGAATATTTAAACATTAATTAAAAGCATAAATAATCATAGAGATTGATTGCAGTCATTGATAATAGGAATGTGAATAATCAACAGAATGTTAAGGACCAACAAAATATAAGTTTGGTATAATATAAAAGACCCTATCATTCATAAAATATGAATGTAGTGGGATAAAATTTGGTTACTAGATCTTTTTCCTAAAGTTAAAAAAAATATTTTATTAATTATGAATAAAGGGAAATATAATTAATTGATAAATTTATATTTCATAAGAATAATTTCAAACTTTACTTGTGCTTTGATAAATTTCTAATTAATCCATTACTCTAAAAATGAATTTTTTATCCTTGATGTACTATAATGTACATTTAATGGATCATAAGGTCCATTAAATTGTGGAAAGTATTTTCTTCTATCTCTATCCATTTTCAAAAATCAATATGGTTTTCACAAGTTATCAAATAAAATATATTAAATACTAAACCTCAAATTTTATACAACTGGTTCATCATTAATATTTATTTGTCCAAATTTTTAGCTAAAAACAATGTCATATTAACTAGGACATCGCCTTGGGCTGTGGAAGGTGCTAAACCCTTATATTCTTTCAGTCATGGGATTAATCCCAATGACCTTTTAGGTTGTGATAAGTCATTTCATGGGAATTAAGTTCTCCATTTTCATAAAATATCATCCTTAAAACATTCTAAAAAACATGATGAACTTCATTAAATTTAAACATAATCATAAATGATCAGGAAACCCAAAAGGATATCATTACCTTTCAACTTATTTTGATAAAATGTAAAGATATTATTACTCAAATAAATTTACACTAAAATACAAACATCACATATCAATAAGAACTCAATAAAGGTCTCCCAATTTATTTCCATTATTTAAAACATGAAAAGATGGGTTCTTAAGAAATTGAGATTATGATCAACCTTCTAAAAGTAATGTGCACCCTAGAGTTGTCACCACCTCACCAGATGGCCAAAAATTAGCTTTAGAAGTAAAAAAAGATTCGGTAACCCCTTTTTTCTTCCTATCATGATGATTTTGATCCAGTGCAACTAAATTTGGACATGTGTTAGCATAATTTCCCATATCATTACAACTAAAACATCTCACTATTGACTGGATATCTATTATCTCAATCATGGATTATTTAGGACGACTTTCTTTATAGGGATGAACATTATGACCAAACATACCACACCGGTAGCACTATCTAGATCTTGACATGCATTCCACAAAATTTATTTTACCAAAAATGGAACATGTTTGGAGATTAACTTTAATATTTTTAGTGGATTTATTCAATATTTACTACCATATTGACAGTTTCTTACTCTTTTCATCTCACGTCACATAAGATTCTTAAAACACCATCTCAACATTCTTAGTACAATGAAAAAATTTATCATAGATTTTAAATTATACAATATCAAATGGAATCCATAAATATGGTTTCCACCATGAATAATTTCCAATAATTTTACTATTAGTTTCTTGAATAAAGTCCAGAACATACCTGACCATCCTTGTAAAAATTTCTTTATATGTGAAAATAAAATTGTCAAGTATTTTCCTCAATTTTAATAATTTCAATACAACCTTAGCAAAAACACCTTAAGTAAGTATTTCTCAAGGAATATATTATTAAATCTTTCCCATTCCATGGCATCAATATCATCCTTCTCACAGGTATTCTTAACCAAATACCACCATCAATCATCTTGAACTTTAAAATGATAAATAAAAAGAGTTACCTTTTGATGTTATGAAAATCCCATGACTTGAAATATAATTTCAAGTTTATTGATCCATCCTTTAGCTACCAAAAAAACAGATGATCTACTGATTGACGGGGGATATAACATCATAGAATGATCCAATATTGAAATATTATTTTGTGGTAGATTGGGTTCCTCTCCAGTATGGACCCCACCCCCATTTATAGCTTGTTTCAACTGATCCATCACTAAAACAAACTATTCTCATAGGTATTCCTAAGACTTATCTTTATATAAAAATCATGGTAGAACTCAAGAAAATTTCTAACCTTCCTCTATAGTTCCAAATCATCATTCTATTCCTATTTAATCCTCACATGGATAGATTGTTGAAAAATCATACGAGAAAGATAGGATATATCCCCTTACCTTAGGATTCCAAGATACCTTTTATTGGAATTCCATAAGTATTTTTTTTCTTTCAATCTTCTTCATGGGAAAACTAACATAGATCTTTTGACTCAGAGAATCAACCACCTAATTTTACTTTACACAATGGAAATGTATTGACAAATAATAATATTTAATCACCACAAAATATCATCCATATTTAATATTCAATTATTTATATATAAATTCATACGTAAAGATTTTATGATATGTATATATATCACACCTCCCTCCATAATAGTAATTTCACTTTATCTTCAATGAATGAAAATACCACATTCATCCCTAAATCATTAATTTGGTTATTTTTCACAAGTATTTCAAATTGGTACGAGTCATATTCTATCACCAATTCATTATTTAATTTATCACTATTAATCAAAAACCCTTCTCCACTATAGTGTTGTTTTTGTATAGGTGAATTGACCATCCTTCTCTTTAGCTTTTTGAAATTCTCTTCAAATATTTATATTCAAAATAAATTAACTCCATTCCTTGCCAACTTGGTGAGTCGATAATATAGTTTTGATAAATATGTCACAAAGAGTGAGTAATATCCTACTAAATGAGGAAAAATAAAGATCTTAGTAACCATGGTTGGTCAGATCCATTGTTTAATAACTTCTATATATGAAGGATCTACCAAAATAACATCACTTGAGATAATATGACCCATGAATGAATATTTTTTAATCCAAAATTTACACTTGGTAAATTTAGCATAGAACTACTCCTTACTCATGGTTTTCATCAAAATTATCTGTTAATATTCATATTGTTCCATTATATTTGAATATATAAGAATATCAACTATAAATACTACCACAAATTGATCAAGGTTTTCTCTAAAGATTTTATTTTTAACTCCATTAAGATATATAAGGGAATTTGTATGTCCAAATGGATTTACTAATAAATCATAATGCCAATACTTTATTTAGTAAGAAATCTTGTGTACCTCATCAATATTAATACTCAATTTATGGTATCCTGAATAAAGTATAACACGGGAAAAATTTTTATCTACTCATAGTGGATAAAAAAAATCATTAATAAATGGTAATGGATACTTATTTTTGATAGTGATATTTTTATATTCCTGATAATCACTGGAAAGACACATTATACCATCATTAATATTGACAAAAATAATAGGTTCACCCCAAGGTGATGTTGTATGGTGCATTAATCCCATACCATGCTTCTCCAAGAGTTGTTTCATCAATTTCTGAAACTCAACTAGGTCAATTCTATATAGGGTCATTGTAATAAGTGTTTCAAAAAGAATGAGTTATATTAAAAATCTGACGTTAAGATTTCAATTTATACTGGTAAAATCTTTTTAAAAGACATAAAAAACTCCCATATAATAAGAATATCCTCAATGTTGTGTTTCTCTCCAGCCATTTGAGATGGAAAACTTCATGTATAAGAAGTATAACCCAAAAGATATAAGTAGTTTTCAATGGAATAATTTATGAAACTTCACTTTGATAAATGAGTATAGGTTTATTCAAAATATTAAATGTGACTTCCTTTACTTGAAAATTGATATGGGATCTAAATAAATAAAGATAATTAACATCTAAAATGACATAAAATTAAACTAAAGGAAGAATAAAAATATTTGTTAGAATCAAATTCCCAAAAGAATCAATTAGAGAGGAATAATAAACCTTAGATGTAATCATCATAGAGTTAAAAGTTTTCTCTGCTAACAGAATACCCATTCATTATTGTGGTAATGAAATACCCTTAAATATTCCTTACATATAAATGAGTTGGTATATTTAGAATCAAATAAGACATAAACTATTCTAGAGAGAATGAAAATTTACTTTTCACCAAACCATTCTCATAAAACATTATGGTCATCATGATCAAATGATATTTCTCTTTTCCTTTAGGATTAATAGGTTATTAATTCTGATCCTGCTCAAAAACCTTAATATTCATGCATTGGATGGCATAATTCCCATACTCGTTTCATTTGAAGTATTTTAGTGTGGCTAGTTAATTAGTCGTGCACTTATTTTCCTCTATTTCATTTACCATACTATTCATTTCTTCCAAATATTAATAGGTTTTATGAACAACCATTCAATATTTAAATAACCTCTCAATTCCATTCTAGAAAATTCCATGATGTTTCTTCCCACATTTCTATATTATATGTGATATAATATCCATTCAACCAAGTTATTTATTTGAGTTTCTATGAGACACGATTTTCATTTTTCTTATCAAAACCATAAGAATAATAGGAATATCCAATTTATACATCTACATTGAGTACACATCAAACGATTCCTTCATAACTAATAAAATCACTTATAAATAAATCCCTTTATAGACTTCATTTTAAGACACCAATGAATTAATCAATTGTTCATTCTGGATTTATTATTAAATTATAATCATAAATTGCATGTCTTGTAAAATATTACTCATAAATAACTATGGATTTATTATACATTGTTAACCCAATTAGGATAAAAATACTGGGGGGATTAGGGTATGGAAGATTAAAAATCCTACCCCTTAAAATCCTTTTTTTTGTTAAACAAAACACCCTTATCTATATTTTTTATAGAAATGTATTAATAGAATTGAAATCATGCATGTGACCCAAAAATTTTATGTGGTTCAACCTCACTGAGATACATCCAAGGAGCATACACCGAAAATGTTACAATGTACAAAATACACTAAGGCTCACTTCCAAATTAAAAGGTTTGGGCTAGATCACTTCTATACCTAGGATCACCAACTTTACAATTTTTATCATCAAAACACTACATTCCAAGGGTCACTACCTATGTATCTTCCTCTGAAACACTATTGGTAGAAAGGATCATAGTCTTTCTCTTCCTTTTCCCACTGCAATGGAAGAGATCCACACCCTGTTTATAGAATTACAGGTCCCTTAATTCACATGAATGAATGGATATTGAATTATAGATAGATTCTCTGTTGAAGTTTCATTTTTATATGAAATTTTAGTTATTATAAATTTCTTTAAAAAAACTAATTTACTCCCTTAATAAACTACATTGAATGTTCTGTGATCTATATTGAACTGCATGGTGTTAGTGCTTCGAAAACCTCCTATTATTCCATAAGTTGTCCCTATTTGTGCGTAGTTTTTTCTTCTACAGAAATCCTTTATTTTATGGGATAAAGTGCTGAGAAAACCATATCAAGAACTGTTCTTGTGAACTACCTCCTTCACAGAAATGATCTCCCATGAACTACTTCACTTCATGGAATCCTCCCTCAAGAACAACCTAAGACTTTTCTGAATTTCTTCCCATATAAATGATATTCTCTAATAGAATTATCTCTCTACCTAAGGATCTGATTTTGGGTCTTTATATAGGAAAATATATCTGAAAATACCAATAATATGATTTATCCAAAACATTAATATGGTATATCCTTCACGACGTACTGTGTCATATGGTCTGTATATCATATTTTTCATTGGCATAAAATGATTTATTCTATGAATGAAAACTATTTTCTGCTCAAAAAATCACCACCTCCATTATGTAAATGAAGAGACACCTATGAACTTTAGGCCTTCTAAAAACATAAAGTCTTCCAACATACTTATTTTACTATGCAGTCCGCATATGACACTTCACAATCTGCATAGAACTACTGTGGCTAAATATTACTTTAACAAATTTCCATCAACATTCCACGTACATCCATTCACAGTCCATGAACTGTACTTCGTGGTCTAGAAACCATGAAATATACTTTGTGGTCTGAAGACCATGAAATCTTTTATTTATATTCATCATTTTCCAAAATCAAACTCTTGATTTTGAGGACCAAAAATTTGAAAAACATTGGGAAACTGTGCGACTTTAAATATTTTCCCTGGAAACACCAACCATACTCATTTTTGGTAATTTGGCATTTTCACCCAACACAATCACACCCAAAATCACTATGATAACACTTTGAGGGATTTTTTCTCCCCAATCATTGCTTTTGAGTTTGTTGAAAACTCTCCACAATTTGATTCATAGTTAAAGATTATTATATCTTCTTCCAAGAGTCACTTTTATCGATTTATATTGAAATCAAAAAATTAATCAACACACACTCTAATCCCATATGATCCATGATCATCGCGAGAAACAATAGTGTAATAAAAATTTCATCAATTAATCACTTCATTGAAAAATCTCTCAACTAAATTTATCACAAACCACATCTGTCATGTTATATATCCTTTGATTTATCACCTTTAGAATCATCATATTTAATAATCCCACTACTTCACTTCTCCCCCTATCATATTTTCCCCTTTCATGATTGAGACGTTTTCACCCCTTTTATAGAAACAATTTCTCCCAGTTGGCAATGAACCAAAATGTCAATTTGTTGTGGTCTGCAACAGGGTAAATAGAAAAATGAACACATTAAGGAAAAACACACCATGCCTTAGGGAGAAGGAGTCCAACATCTACAATTTTTTAGTAAGAGGGAATTAAATAAACTCCCAGATCTCGTCAATGAACTTTAAACTATTTTTTGGGTAATTCCTTTATCAAAATTTCTGTAACATATAGTTTTATAGGCACATACTCGAACATCACAATCCCATGATCCACCTTCTCATTGATAAAATGATATTTGATTTCAATGTGATTTTTCATTGAGTGACATATAATATTTTTGTTGAGATTTATAGTACTTGAATTATCGCAATGTTTTCCGATCAGAGACTTCACTTCAAAAACAATATTATCTAGATTCCGATTAATCCACTATAACTTTAAACAAGATTTAGTTTCCACAATATACTAATCTTCTATGGTGCTCAATGAAATTCAATATTTTTTCTTGATTAGACATGAATTACACAATATAACAAGATAGAATACACCACCTAAGGTTAATTTTCAATCATCTGTTGATCCGACCCAATATGAATCTATATGACCCAATAACTCTTACTGATATTTATCATTTCATAGAAAAAGAAATCGACCATGCACTTTATATGATGAATTATTATTTTTACTATAAGTAAGTTGGTTTCCTAAAGATGACTTTGATACCGTGCTTGTTGACATGTTACAAAAAAAATATATGGTTGTGTCACTATTAAGTACAACATGCTTCCAATGATATGCCTCTATTATGTGACATTAACCATGTTTTATTCATTATCCTTTGAATGATTCATCTAGGGATCCACTAAAGCAGTCATCTACTTGGAATTATCCATTCCAAATAATCTCATAACTTCTTTGGTATATTCATATTGAGAAATGAATGTGCTATTCTTTCCTTGGGTAACTTGTAAAGTAAGTTAAAATTATAATTCACCAATCATCGACATTTCAAATTCAGTTTTCATGAATTTTTTGAATTTCTTGAACTAATATTAATCAGATCAACCAAATATTATGTCATTGAAATATACCAACACCATTATTATTTCATTATTGCCACTATTGACATATAGATTTTAATAAACTCCACTATTCTAAAAACCTAGCTTCTTTATAAAGTGATCTAGCCTTGAATACCATGCTCTTGGTGATTACTTCAACCCATATATCACTTTATTTATCTAAAAAACCCTAATATCGTCTTCATGAATGAGAAAACCATATGGATGTTCCAAATAAACTTATGCTTCCAAAAAACCATTCAAAAATGCAGACTTGACATAAATCTAGAAATCATTGAACTTTCTTTGTACTGCTATAACCAGAATTAATCGGATTATCTCTATCCTCCCAATATGTAATATTTTTTCATCATCAATGATTCCTTCAAATTGATAGTACCCTTTTTACATTAGTTGGTATTTGTTTCAAATCACTGCATGGTCTTCATTAATCTTATTATGAAAGACCCATTTTGTCCCAATGACATTATTGTCTATTGGTCTCAAAACAATCTCCCATATCAAATTCTTCTCAATTTGGTCAATCTATTCATTCATAACCTGAATCAAATTCTTATCTACAGCTGCTTCATCAAAACATTTAGTATCTACCTATGATATTTATGATTCTTGTACCTGAGTATTCATTTTCCTTATCTATACTACCAATATATGATCCCCAATCATATTTTATTTGTCAATTTCGTCTATTCTCTTTATTCATTGGAAAGATATTGGTTTATTCTCATCATTTCCATTACCTGAATCTTCTTATGTGTCAACCTGTAGAACCGGAACATCCCCTAATATTATTATCTCTTCATAAATACCCTCTTGAGACTAATCATGAATTTTCTGAATATTTTTCTCATTTTCTACTATTGTTACATAATTTATCTCAAATAACTTTTTTAGTAGCTTATTGATGCATTTCTATGATTTTCTTTTCTTTTGTTAGCCAACAAATATCCCTTCATCTCTATGGGATTCAAACTTCCAATGCTTCTCCTTATTGAAAATTAAACAATTACTTTTGAATACTTTAAAGCACTTTAACATTGGATTATTTCCATACCATATATCATATGCAATCTTCTCTTCTTTTGGATATAGTAACGCTCTATTTGAGGTGTAAGCTAATTTCATCATCCCTTTTCCCAAAACATATCTACAAGGACTTTATCAATGAGATTTTTTTATTCATTTTTTTGATAATTCTATTTATTCTCTTAACTACTCCATTTTTCAGTGGAGTTATTACTATTGAAACTTGGTTCCTTATCACATGTTTCTCGTGACAGTCCTTCACTTGGTTATTTGGTAACTCTGTTCCATTATTGGTTTAGAACGTCCATATTTTTTGACCCAATATCATCTCAACATCCCTACGATTTGTTTTTATGAAACTAAACACCTCATATTTGTGAGTGTTGACTGAAACCCATGCTTTTCTTCTAAAATCATCACTGATGAGAACATAATATGTACTACCATCAATATCTCTTGGTCAAATTGGTATAAAAACATCAATATACACCAACTCAATCTCTTTTATTGACCTTTTCTCTTTTTCCATATTTTTACATTGAATGATCTTTCCTTGCTCAAAAGAATCACACATATGTGTAATATCACATGATAATCTAGGGTGTTCTCAAGATGCATCATATTTTACCAGATCATTCAATGATATTTTTTTAAAGGGACATGTTTTTTTCCACAACTTGTTTTCTTCTTCCATTTATGAAGAACATATATCTTCTTCTCCACTTATAATATAGAAATTCCCTTTTGTATTCATTACTTTAAAAAAAATTACACCATCTATTTCCATGATGAAATATAATTTATTTGAAAACCTTGTTGTATGTCTCGACTAACATAGTTTACTAACAATAAGAATGTTGTGATTGAGACATTCAAAAACTAAGACATCAGCATGTCCCATGGGTCCTCCACAAAACATGGTTTTTTTCGATTACAAAATCTTAAATCCTTCGTCATTACAAAATCTTATTATACCTTTCTTATTATACCTTATTCCAGTAACTAGATCCTTAGTTTTTTTTCATGCGATAAGTGCATCCGTGTAACGCCATGACCTTAGTTACCTAGAGTCGGTGCATTATTACATAACATTGGCATGATCACAAACGATTAAGTCTCGAAAGACCGATTAGATTAGTAGCCTTGGAAACACTAGATACATTCATAAGGTTTTCATTACATCATAAAATGGAAAAATACAACAAAATTGTTTCCATATTCAACACTGAGATCCCATAGAATATCCCTATAGGTCAGTCATAATATACCTCTTCGCATCCTAGGAAAAATAAAACATAGAAAGGGGTGATCTCAGATGATCATTAAGGATAACAATATAGAGGAAACTTTCATAAATAATCATAAACATTTAAAGAAATGTACAACTAAAACAAAAGCCTTTTAAACTCGAAGTTTAGCATAATATGGAAAAACTAAAATGAAATAATTCCATTTACTTATTCACATAGATATTCTACTAGTAGAATAATCACATGCAATAACAACAACCACCTTCATAATGATGGAATGCATAATGTCGGACCTTAATTTTTGTGTCAAGGCATCATGCTAGGACCTAGGGGCTAACCGTAACCGGACCCAAACCCGAAGATCCTCTGTAGCTGGACTCCATCCCGTAGAGCCTCTGTAACCGGACTCCAACCCAGAGAGCCTCTGTAAGTGGAATCCAACCTGGAGAGCCTCTTTAATTGGACTCCAACCTAGAGAGCCACTGTAACCGGACTCCACCCTGGAGGGTCTGCCGTAACCGGATCGCAACCTAGGGGGCTTACTTTTACAGGTCCCCAACCCAAAACATACTAGTCTAATACATTCATCATAAGAATAGTTTGGAATATTACGTAAACATTTTTATTAAAACTAGCATATGAAATGTCAATACATTATCCATAAACCATGAATGGTATAAAATATCACATCCACAGTCAAACAAATCTCAAAACCTTCAATACAATATGAATGTTTTGTATCATAATAAATCAAATCCAAATAATCTTACAATCCATCAAAGGATGTTGACATAGATGAAATCAAAATATTTTTTAGACAAATATCTCTTACTATTTTGAAATCATTTAAGAGTCACAAAATTTTAATGAAAGAATTTATTTTGAAAATATTATTATAAGATTTAAAGGGATTCTTCGACGATGTTATAACTATGGAAAATCGCAACTCCCACTGTATATGTTAAAAAAACTTTTACGATAATTTTGTCAAAATGGTCATAAAGTACCTTGTTTGGAAAACAATGGAAATATTCCTTTAATTGTTTTTTATAAAAAGTCAAACAAGGGTATAAATGACTTTAATCCATAGTCTAGTAAATATTAAAAATATTTTGGAATACATTTTTAAGAAACATGGATGTGGATGATAAAGAGGTCCCGGTAGATAATAATGTATAAACAACCTCGGATAATGAAGAGATTGTGAAATTAACCATTACCTTGTACTTTTCCTTGGTTTAGGGTAGGTTAAGCTTCTGTATAATAGATAAATAATTCTTATTAAATTATTCAAGAATGATATACATAAATATGATATCATATATGATCTTCTTAATATTGCTTTGTTAAGAATATTTTAGTATTATCGTCGTTTCAGGTGTTCACTAACTCGTGTTATTTTATATGATTTGTTAAATTAGACTTGTATGTTATGGATAGGTTGTATATTATTAATATCCATAATGATATCAAGGCCTTAAACATTATTTTTAATCATCAAACAGAAATTAGTCTTCAATGGATACGATGGGGAGTGAATCTCATCGCGTTTGTGGAGACAGTAATCCGTACGCACGCACGAGTGACAATATCATTATTATGATATTAAAATATTATATAATTTGACGGTATATCATATATACAGAATCATTATCATGTTATATTTATTATTTACATTAATTACACATCATTTTTATACCCATCAAAATTATAATGTATTGAATAACAATTACATCACGACATGGAGACAGTAAGCCGTACGCACCCACATATGGTGACATGTCATTCAATGGATGGATAGAATAATGAATTTGGTTGTACCATTTTTATAATAACATAAATTTATGTAGAAGATACTGGAAATATTATTTTAGAGTTGAAACAACAATTAAAGAAGAAGTGGAAGAAGAAAGGAACATGAAAGAGGTGATGAAATATTTACCTCTTCTCCGGGTTCTTCCATTTGATTTGATCAAAAGGGATCCATAGATTGGACTTCTGACTAAAGTAAGTCCTATAATATTAAGGTAATATAGTTGATAGGGTATTTGGGTAGGGTTTGTCTGAGGCAAATGGCTTTTAAGGTGTGAATTAGATATAAGGGGGAGTGCCCTTTTATAAGAGGGGTGAGGGCCAGCTTGGGAAAAGCTAGAAATATTATTTTATAATAAAATAAATTTCGGTTTCAAATGGCTCCAAAATGAATTATTTAAAGGATAAGGTGGGGATGGGTCAAACACCACTCAACAAATAGGTTTTAGATAGGTTTGGGTCACTATATTAACCTTATCATTTATATTTAACACTTAGTAAAATAGTTTGACATTTACAATGTCTCTTTGTATTTTTATATTATATAGTTAATAAACATACTATATACTTCCAATCGAACCCAAAGTTGTTCATTAATGATACACATATCATTATATAAATCATCTGGCCAAACCTTAGGTTTTTAGAAATATAATATCAATTAATAATATAATATTTGTTTCAAAAACTCTTTTATGTCAATTTTGACATTATTTGGTATTTTGTTTTTGCTAAATTCATAACACCATTATCACTTCAAAAACAATTATCTAACCAACCCTAATATGTCATATTAACCTATAAAATTAGTGAAAAGCATAAAAATTCTCAAATTACATTTATTTGGATATTTATAATTGCAATTATTTTAAAATTTAATTAATATGGTAATTACTCTATCTTCATTGTGTTATAAATAAATTAAATTATTTAATGTGTAAAAAATATAAATAATATACCATTATGTATTAAATCATTTTATAATTCTAGTTAAAATTTTCAGTCTAATTTATCTAATGTATAACCCTATATTAAAAATGTTTTAGTTATTAACATTTGATTTTAACTCTTTTAACTCTTCTTTAAATAAAATAATAATAAATGTCCTAATCGATTACAAATGAACCTAAAGGATCATATATTATTCCTAAGGTTGTTTTCTGTCGAATTAAACTTATCCAATTGAATTAGGACTTGTGTTAGGGTAATAATAATATCATTTTTACCCTTAATTACCATATTTACTTTTAACCGTGGTAAATAAAAGTAAAAAGTTATTTTTCAACAAAAATTATTTTTATCTTATTGAACCAAATTTTCTGTACTGATATCAACCGTGTCTCTCGGATTTTTGAAATTCAACTCACAGAAGCGGTAAAATTAAGTTTTATGTATATTTTCAAATACTCAAAGGAGTTGGGTAAAAGACGGTAAAAAGTTTAATAAAATTTTAATATATCTAAAATTATTATAAAATGACTCCAATTAATTACTTTGAACTTATATAGGTATTATGTATCTATTTTGACCTAAAATTAATTTAAATAATATAAATAATTATTTAAAAAAAAAATTTGGTTTTAAACTATGACTTAGTGTTTTCATCAAAAATTGAATGTTTTTAGAAAAATACCAAAAATTCACCCTAGGATAATTTCGATATTCCAAATCCAAAAATGAATTCCATTTTGAAATATAAAATTTATAAAATTTTAAGAAGTGGGTATTACTATTCATAACGGCTAGTTTGCTTTTTGTGGTGTGTTAGAACTCAGAGTTTCGTAGAACACACACTATTGTATTATTCAAAGAGAAGCATACCATGGAAGCTTGGAGAGTTACATTCTCCCCTCCTTCAAGAAATTATGTCCTCACAATGTTAAATAGTTCTTCAAAAATAAAAGGTTGAAAATAGAAAATACCTTTGTGGAAAACCAACATCGGAAATAGGGTTATTAAAATTTAGTTTTAATAAGAGGGAAAGGGAAATGAGAGAGTCGCCACCCAAATAGGGTTTTGAATAGGAGAACATTGGTGGCAATTATAGACATGTAATTAGAGAGAAAACATAAATATTTATAGCGAGTGATTGTGGTCATCAATCATAAACAAGTGTAAAATTGAGGTCCTCAAATCCATCAATCTATGATGATTTAAAATATCATCAGTTCAGTAAAATATAAGGTATTAGGATAACACATTTTGGTTTTAATATCCCTTCCCTAAAGATTAAGAATTAATTTATTCATAGAATTAGATATATATATATATATATATACACTTGACAAGTAGAGTTTTATCCTTCAACTAATTTCTACCACAAACTCATCTTTCAATCCAAAAGATAATAGAACCCAAAAAATATTATATTTATCCTAATTTTATAAGGTCCCAAATATTAACACATAACATTTAAATGAAGAAAAATATTTTTTAATAACCAGGGAATTCATGTAGTCTAGTGGTAGGTAATAAAGTCATGTCACAATATGGTTGTGTGTTCGATTCATGCAGCTTTGTCCGACGTGACGTGTTGTCACCCGACCTACAGGTTGTCCTTTTTCAAAAATAATCATAAGAAATGTTTTAACCTTAAACAATTCTATCGAAAGTTCATCTTAATCCATTCCATCCTTTATATTTATCCATAATACCTCTGTCTAGACTCTCTGTAAAAGGTATCTAAATTCCAAAATCAATTGTAACATCTCATTCTCCAAACAAAGTAAAGCTTATCTTATTGTCACATACTGAAAATATGATTACCTTAGTCATATTAAAGCATTAATGAAAACAACAACTACTACAGTACAATCCTTATATATATCACATTATTCTTATAACCAAAATATAATCCTTGAGTCCAAAAACACAAATATATTAATTATTCCACTTCAACTGTAGTAAAAACATAATATTGTCCTTGATACCTTGGCCTTTTATGAGACAAGTTTCTCTGGAACTTAGGGTATTCATTTCCATAATTCCCCATTTCTTTAAAATTGTATCATTAAATATTAACAGCCTCTTTCTTTCCCTTGAAATCACGAGCTTAGTGCCCTTTTTCACCACACTTTTAAGAAACTGCCATTCCTTTTAGGCAAGTATGAGGGTGCTTCTTCCCGCAATTATCACATAATACAAAATCCTTATTTCCCCTTTTCCCTTTATCTATCTCTTGATCCACCATTCTCTTCTTCTCTTTCTTTACTTTATTGTTATAAGATTTAGAGATTTCCTTTTCTGTCTTGATAGTACATGAGACTATATCTTCATATGATGAGAAGGATTGTGATACAAATGATTGAAGGATAAATGGTTTTAACCCATCAAATAAATGGTCAATCTTACTTCTTGGGTTACGTATATAATTTGTAGCATGCCTTGGTAACCTTGTAATGTTAGCTTTATACTTTGCGACATTCTCATCCTCCTTTCGCCTCAGACTCAGAAATTTTCTTTCCATATCTTCTCTATGGTCATGAGAAAATTATTTTTCTAATAAAATTTCATTAAACTCCCTCCATTCCATATTTGATACTTTCTCATCTTCCTTTGTGTTTTGAATCAATGACCACCATTGATCAGCATCTCCCGTGAGGCGGTAAACTTTCATGACAACCATTTCCCTTTCGCTACTCCCCATGGCATGAAATATTTTATCTAAGGAATTTATCCATTTCTCATCTACTAGTGGATTTGTACCCCCATTGAATGTTGGTGGTTGTTTCCTCAGGAACTGATCTAACATTTATCCTCCACGCTGTGGATCAGGGTGCTCCATACATGTAAGTTTATTATTCATAACCCGTGTGAGTTGTCCCAGTATGGTGATTTGCTGATCAGCACCGGTTTCATCACCAGCTCCACTATAATTATCTTGAGTAGGAGAGAAATCCCTTCATGGAGTGTGTGCACTGATATGGTTTCCATTCCTTCCACTAAGCGACATTTCTAAACAATTGAATAAACTATATTAGTTTATGAATTGAAATAAATAATTCCAAACTTGTAAAACACTTAACATAAACTGAATAGTTTATGAATATAATACATAATCATAAAAAAAATTTCTTTGAGGATGTATATACTCATAAACCCTTCATAATGTTTTTAAATAAAATGAGAATTATCCTAAGCATATCACCCGTGAGTGTCGTAACCAAGTGTGGAGAAATACCTATTGTCGTGCACCGGTTCCCATTTGCGTCTATCTCAAAGCGATGTTTTCGGGTTTTACCCCAAGGTACATTCATTCTAGAGCCGTCTCTACCTTCTCGTATCCAGAAAGAGATATATTTCTCGGAAAACTCATAAAATCTCTACAATACCAAAATTCTAGGAAGTTCTTCTATACTAATCCTCAAAGTCTATGTTAGGGATATGTGCTCTAATCAGAGTTTACCTAAATCTAGTTTCCATGGATTGTAATAAACATCCTCTGATACAAACTGTAACGCCCTTACCCCAGTTACCCAGAGTTGGTGCATTATTATATAACATTACCATAATCACAATAGATAAAGTCTCTAAATACCATTTTGTTTAGTAGCATTAGAAACAATAGATACATTCATAATGTTTTCATTACATCATAAAATGGAAAACTACAACAAAATTGTTTCCAAAGGAAACACTGAGATCCCATAGACTATCCCTGCAGGTCAGTCATAATATTATTCTTTACATCCTGGGAAAAATAAAACATAGAAAGGGGTGAGCTCAGATTCTTATTAAGGATAACAATACAGCGGAAACTTTCATAAAAAATCCCAAACATTTAAGGAAATGTATAACTAAAACAAAATCCTTTTAAACTTGAACTTCAGAATAACATGGAAAAAATAAAATGAATTAATTCCATTTAATTATTCACATTCATATTCTATTAGTCTAATAATCACATGAAATATCAATAACCACTTTCATAATGATAGAATGCATAATGTCATACTTTAATTTCTATGTTAAGACCTCGTGCTAGGACCTAGGGGATAACTGTAACCGGACCCAAACCCGAAGAGCCTCTGTAACCAGACTCAATCCCGGAGAGCCTCTGTAACCAGACTCCAACCTAGAGAGCCTCAGTAACCAGACTCCAGCCTGGAGAGCCTCTATAACCGTACGCCAACCCGAAGAGCCTCTGTAACTAGAATCCATCCCAGAGGGTCAACTGTAACTAGACCCCAACCCGGAGGGCTTACTTCTACTGGTCCCCAACCTAGAACATACTAGTTCAATACATTCATCATAAGAAGAGGATGAAATATTACATAAACATTCATATTAAAACTAGCATATTAAATGTCAATACATTATCTATAGACCATGAATGGTATAAAATAAAACATCCACAATCATACATATCACAAAACCTTCAATACAATATGGATGTTTTGTATCATAATAAATCAACTTCCAATAATCTTACAATCCATCAAAGGATGTTGACATAGATGAATTCAAAACATTTTTAGTGAAATATCTCTTTAGATTTTGAAATCATTTAAGAGTCACATAATTATAATGAAAACATTTATTTTGAAAATATTATTATAAGCTTGTAAGGTATTCTTCGACGATGTTATAACTGAATAAAATAGTCGCACCCACTGTATAAGTTAAAAAAACATTCTTACCTTTATTTTGTCAAAAAGTTCATAATGTACCTTGTTTGGAAAACAACCGAAAGATTCCATTCAAACCATTTTATAAAAAGTCAAACAAGGGTATAAATGACTTTAACCCATAGTCTAGTAAATAGTAAAAATGTTTTTGAATACATTTTAAGAAACATGGATGTAGATGATAAAGAGGTCCTAGTAGATAATAACGTTTAAACAACCTCAGATAATGAAGAGATTGTGAAATTAACCCTTACCTTGTACTTTTCCTTGGTCGAGGGTAGGTTAACCACCTATATAATAGTTAAATAATTGTTATTAAATTATACAAGAATCATATACATAAATATTATATCATATATGATCTTCTAATATTGCTTTGTTAATAATATTTTAGTATAATCGTCATTTCAGGTGTTCACTTACTCATTTTCGTTTATATGTTTTGTAACATAAGCCATGTTTGTTATGAATAGGTTGTATATTATTCATATCCAGAATGATATCAAGTCCTTAAAAATTAATTTTAATCATTAAATGAAAATTATTCTTGAATGGATACGATGGGGAATTAATCTCATCGCATTCGTGGAGATGGTAATCCGTACGTACACACAAGCGACAATATCATTCTTTTGATATTAAAATATTATAAAATTATATGGTATATCATATATACAGAATAATTATCATGTTATATTTATTATTTACATGAATTACACATCATTATTATAACCATCCAAATAATAATGTATTGAATAAAAATTACCCCATGACGTGGAGACGGTAAGTCGTATGTAGGAACGTATGATGGCATGTCATTAAAGGGATGGATAGAATAATGAATTTGGTGGTACCATATTAATAATAACATCAAATTATATATATTATACTGGAGTTATTATTTTATAATGGAAACAACAAAGAAATAGGAAGTGGAAGAAGAAGTGAACTTGAAAGAGGTGATGAAATATTTACCTATTCTTCAGGTTATTCCATTTGATTTGATCAAAAGGGCTCCTTAGATTGGCTTTATGACTAAAGTAAGTCCTCTAGGATAAATGGATGACAATTGTTATGGTATTTAGGCAGGGTTTGGCAGATCCAAATGGCTTTGATGGTGTGAATTTGAGAGAAGGTGGAGTACCCTTTTATAAGAGGGGTGTGGGGTACCTTTAGAAAATCTAGAAATATTATTTTATAATAAAATTATTTTCGGTTTCTAATGGCTCCAGAAAGAATTATTTAAAGGATAGGTTGGGGATGTGTCTAATACCACTCAACAAATTGGTTTTAGATAGGTTTGGGTCACTATATGAACCATATCTTTTAGATTTAACTCTTAGTAAAACAATTTTACACTTACCATGTCTCTTTGTATTTTTATATTATATGGTTAAGAAACCTACTATATACATTAAAAATAACCCCAAGTGGTTTAATAATGATACATATATCATTATATAAGTCTTTTGGATGAACTATAGATTTCTAGGAATAAAATATCAATTAATAATATAATATTTGTTTCAAAAACTATTTTATGTCAATTTTGACAATATTTGGTATTTTGTTTTTTCTAAATTTATAACATCATTAATAATTAAAAAAATTTATCTAACCAACCCTAATATGTCATATTAACTTATTAAATTAGTTTAATTCATAAAAAGTCTCAAATTACATTTATTTGTATATTTATACTATCAATTATTTTAATATTTCATTAGTAGGGTAATTACTGAATCATCATTATGTCAAACTAAATTAAATTATCTAATGTCTAAAAAATATAAATAAACAACCATTATGTCGGAAATATTTTTATCTTCCTGATGAATATTTATATTTTAATTTAGCTTATGTATAACCATATATTAAAAATGTTTTAGTTATTAAACATTGATTTTAACTCTTTTAACACTTCTTTAAATAAAATAATAGTAAATGTCATAATCTAATCCATGTGGACCTAAAGGATCATATTTTATTCCTAAGTTTATTTTTGGTCAAATTACCCTTATCCAATAGAATTAGGACATGTTTTAGGGTAATAATAATATCATTTTTACTCTTAATTTCCCTATTTACTTTTAACCGTGGTAAATAAAAGTAAAATGTTTCTATTCACCAAAAATTATTTTAATCTTATTGAACCACATTTTATTTATTGATATCAACTGTATCACTCGGATTTCTGAAATTCAACTCACATAATCAGTAAAATTAAGTTTAATGTAAATTTTCAAATACTCATAGGAGGTGGGTAAATGATAGTAAAAAAGGTCAATAAAATTTTTATATATCTAAAATTATTATAAACTGACTCCAATGAATTACATTGAACTTATATAGGTATTATGTATCTATTTTGTCCTAAAATAAATTTAATGAAATCAAAATATTATTTAAATAAAAATTCGGTTTTAAACTATGACATAGTGTTTTTCACTATTTATCAAAAATTGAATGTTTTCAGAAAATACAAACAATTCACCCTAGGCTATTTTCGATATTCCAAATCCAAAAATGAAGTACATTTTGAAACATAAAATTTATAAAATTTCAAAAAGTGGGTATTACTATTCATAATGGATTGTTTTCTTTTTGTGGTGTGTTAGAACTCGAAGTTGTGTACAACACACGCTATTGTATTATTCAAAGAGAAACATACCATGGAAGCTTAGGGTATTACCATACACTATCAATAATCCATATTTCAGTGCAATATGATGGTTTTAAATAAATATATAGAACAAATACCTTTTCATCTCTCTTATTTTTGATCCATGTTTTTTAATTCATGATTAGTATGAATTCATAATCATGGTCATCCTCAGAGTATGATGGACCAACATCATATTCTAGTGACATAAATCAATTTTTCATTTTTAGAATATTTGATGATATTGTTAGCTACTTCTTATGACCATATTCAGTCTACCTTTTCACACTAATCTCTAGTGTTGATGTGAAATATCTTACCATGTCTACTATTCCCCTACCTCTAAAGTAGTGACCATTAAATTTTATCCTTTAATATTGAGTTTGATAAGGAATCCTCTATTTTCTTGGCCCTTCAAAACCTCTTGGATATGGAGCCCACATTTTGTGAGTGTCCCATCTTTCGATAATAACAACACCAGATGTGTGGTGCATTTCTTTATGTAACCTCTACACCACTTGTTGTCCCTTGGGTTCTATGAATATTTTCATTATGCATTGTAACCAAATAACTCTTCAATCGAAGAGTGGGAGTTTATTGTTTTACATCAACCGTTACTGCATTCTTCTTCGATCAATACCCATACCATCCTTATCATTTTTATTTAACTGTTTTTTCTATTCTGCTAGACCTCTATGCTTCAATTTCATATTTTCTGATTCCTATGTGATCTTTATTCTCGATGTCAAACTGAGTGTAAATAATTTCTCTTAATACTTAACAATTTTTTTAGACCAACAAATTCCACATCATGTTATTTGATAAATTTTATATGATCTTTTCTAGTTTAAATCATACTATTATTTCCCTTTTATGATCTTACATTTTGAGTTTTTACTCAACAACCTTATCTAAGATCTCTTCCATTAAAGACTTTAGTTTTTCAATTTCATCATTCATATCATACTTCTCTTCTTTCTGCTACTTTATATAATGTTTTTAATCATGAATCACTTTGTTGACTTTCTTCATCTTGGCTCTACAAATATCAACCTCTTCAAGTGTAGCTTTTAATTCGACACATAATCCAACTCATCCATCAATTTAATATTATTAATTTTCGTTGTCTAACCTTGTTTATGAATTTATAACAACTTCCACCATAGTATATACTTCATGATCCTTGAAGCCCTCCAATTCATTTGCCTCTGAATATTATGAACTTGAATCTTCTCATGTCAATAGATTATTCTTTTTGAAGAAATTTATCTTACTGTTTTCCTTACCTTTAATATATACTGAAGACTTATTCATGGGAATTTAAAATTTACCATCTTTATATTATTGATGTTTCTTGGGGAACCTTTCTAAAAAATTTCAAATCTTTCCATATCAAAATAATAAAAATGGATGTTTTCCTTTGAACATTCCTCTTTCTCCTTTCATATTTGAGGAGAGAAATGACATGACATCATCCAAATTGTCTTCCTCTTCACTATCTTCAATAGCGATCTTCTTTATGGCATTTAATTACACATCAATTAAATTACCCTTTTCCACAACATCATTATATAAATTTATCATTGCATATGATACAAGAGTGTTGTGAAGGTTATCCTACACCATCTCCTTCAGATCTTTATCTTCCAATACAGAAACCTTCAGATTAAATCGAGGAAGAAGATTCTCATTATGAACATAAATATATATATATATATATATATATATATATATTTACTAATTTCTCTTATACTATGCATGTCCTCCATAACAATATCCACCCAATCAAAGAATGTATTAATAGACTCCCTAGGGTTAATTATTAGATCCTCATACTTGTTCCATAGAACCTACAATTTTTCTCCTCTAACATTTGAGGCACCCTCATAAATATTCAAATAAAATTCCCAGAAAACATGTGATGACTCTCATGACACATACTTTGTATATATTTCATTGAATAGGGATACCCCTAAAGAATTAATTCCATTAGTGTTAGCAACCAACTCCCTTTGGCTAGCTTTTGATAAATCTCCAATATCAAATTACTTTGTTCAGCCTCAATGGGCTATGTCCAAGGAGCATACAACGGAAATGTGTTGATGTACCAAATACACTAAGGATCCCTACCAAATTACAATGTTTGGACTAGATCACTTGCATGCCCAGGATCACTACCATTAAAATATTTAGGGCCAAATCACAACTTTCCTAATTTTCACTCACTATGTCTCTTTCTCTAGCTCACTACTAGTGGAAAAGATCACCATCTTCCTCTCCCCTTTTCCCACTACACTGGAAGGGATCCACACAAAATGTATGGATTTGTGTGTACCATAATTCACATGGATGAGAACATCCTCAATTGTAGGTAGATTCTCTATTGAAGTTACACTTTTTTAAGAACGGTTAGTTCACATAAATTTATTTTGAGAACTGTTTTAGTCCCTTAATGAACTACATTGAATGTTTCTTAAACTGTGTGAAACCATGAGAAATGAGTTTTTCAGGGACCACCTATCCTTCCATAGTCGATCCCTACATCATGGATAGATTATTCATGCACAAACCACCTCTACATTGAGTGATATAGAGCCCTGCAAACCCTTCTACGAACTATCACCACAAACATCTTCCTTTGCAGAAATGATATTCTATGAACTACTTACCTTTTTGGAATCCTCCCACATGATCCACTTTAAACATTGACGAATTTATTCCTATAATTATTATATTATTTAATGGAATTATCTCTCTAATTAATTATTTGATTAGGGGTCTTTATTAGGGAAATTATATACATAAAACATGTTAATCTAATTTACCCAAAACATCGATGCTGTACAACAATCATTGTGTACTATGCTATACCTTTTGCATAGAACATTTATCCTTTGTATAAGACGAGGTATTTTTTGAAGGAAAACCCTTTGAGACTCCAAAAATCACATCCTCCATTCCAAAAATTAAGATCCTCATACAAATCTCAAGCCTCCAACAAATAGCAAGCCTTCCCATTAAATGATTTTTCTATGTGGTCCTCGTACCACTCTTCGTGGTCTTTGTATCACCACTATGGGGAAATATTTCTTTTCTAAATTTCCATAACCATTATTTGTACTTCCTTTTACGGTCTAAAAATTGTGCTTCGTGGTCCACAAACCATGGACTACTTTATGATAATCATTCCTTTTCTAAAATCATCCTCCCAATTTTGAGGCCCCAAAATTATTCAGACATTAGAAAATTAAGATACCTTAAATATCTACTTTAGAAAAACCAACCATACTTATTTGTGGACATATGGATTTGCCAACAAACACAATCACACCCAAAAAAACTGAGAGGAAACTTTGAAGTATTTTTTTACAATATCCTTCTTATTAATCCCAAGTAATTATTTATCTATTTTGGTACATAAAATATGATAGAAGTATGTATTGAAAAATATCCACTAAAACTTATCCCATTATAAGTAGTTAGTTTCTTCTTCTTGATTCATATTTTGAATTCTATTCCACTGTTGATCTTATTCTCCTTCAAAATAAGAAATCAATAGGATTACTCTTTCATGTTATGAGGAATGAAGAACAAAATCTATTTTCTTAGTGATGCAGATCCATTTATTATCCACTAGTGGATTAAAAGATACACTTTATAAAGGCAGATGATTCTTCATAAATTACTAAAAAGTATTTTCCTCTACTTTTCACATTTGGATGCTCAGTATGGTTCATAGCTTAAGAAATATGAATAAGAATAAAAACAATAAATTTTATTCGAGATCCCATATAATTTTTTTTCTTAGGAGTATAATCATTAAATTTCATCTCATATTAAAATTTAAAATGATTCATTTGGATTCTAGACATTGAATAAATGAAAAACAAAATAGTGAGAGGAAATATAGTCAATGTGAGAAACCACATAATAATGAAAAATCATTTATCGGTTATCGTATTCATGACACATTATGTTTAGTCTATGTCACATTATGTTTCACCTAAGTTGTTCAAGGTCATAATCTATTCAAATACTTCATAATATATTATAAATAAAATGTGAATTTACATAAAAATATTCCCAATGAGTGTAAAACTAGGTGCATACTAAGGGTGCAATCACTGTGAACTTGAATGATGACCAATATATAATTGACCAACTTTTTAGGGCTATTAACTCTAGATGTATCTATCAAAACCATATCCTCTTGTAGTATCTATAGAAATATGTATTTCTAGGAAAACCACATAATCTCTATCTTAAAAAAACACTAAGATGTTATGTTATACTTAAAATTATCAATAGGGTTTTCACTAAATTTCACTAATCCTATATATAAATATTTAAAAAACCATGCTATGATTTCATCTTAGAAAATTCTAGATTTTCATACTTATATATTATATCATTTTAGATGAATATCAATACATAACATTACGATCCATGTTAGAACCATACTTGTTTAGTCTCTATAGAGTATAGATATATAAAAATATTATTTAGGGACATTCATTATCATCTATCATAATTTTTTTCAACTTTTTACCCTTATGGACATGTCCTACTTAAAAAATGTATTAATAACCTAAGAAAGGGTGAGAACATATGCTTAATAAGGTTAAAAATGGAGATAACTAGTAATGATCATATGGAAATATAAGATAAGGATAAGGGTATGAGATCGCAATCATAACATACAATGTTAATACTGAATTTATCAAGGATAATTATCATAATTCAAGTGAGACAACCTTATAATTGTAAATACAATAATTATAAGCGTGATAAATCATCATTAGTCAATAAAGAACTATGAGCTCAAATCATAAGCATAAAAACATATCATAAACATGTGGAACCATTATAGGAATAAAAACCAGTTTATATGTCATGACTAACTACTAAGACCATCAAATCATAGTGGATTAGAAATAATCACTTTTTTACTATATCATGATGGATCAAAAATTACTAACTATTCATTGTAGTGGATAAGGAACCCCTTACTATTTAACATTTTAGATCGACTACATCAATTAATTTCTCATAATTATATCATGAGATATAAAGTGTTACCCAATGCATTATAGGGATATATAATTAGGGTTATAGCTATTACATAATCATAATCCATACATACACATGCCAAAAGATCATAAATTAATCATTATATGGTTTTATGATTACACATGGAAAGAAAATGGGTTTCATAAATCTTTCATCAATTCATCATATCATATCACATGGAAAATAAACAGGTTTGATAAACATACAATTATCATAATCATAAACAATTTTGAAAAAGAAAAAGGATTGAATAATTTGATTATTTACCTAGTTAACAATGATTGAAATAAAAGGATATTATCATAGGTTATAATTCCATTAAAATATCAATAAAACATTTTTCTCATGATAATAACCTTCCTATTTTGAAATTAATTATTTAAAATTTAAATATTTCATAAAATAAAAAGGGAAAAATTTTATTTTAAAAGAACCATTAAATATTGTAAAGGTATCTTTAAAGAATTGAGTTTAATTAAAGGGGTAAAATTACATTCATAATTTGTATTCTTAAATGAAGACTACATTCACATTTTTGGTAAAAAGTAAAAATTACCTATTTAAAAAAATGGTAGGGAGATTCCTATTTTTATAGAAATTAATACATGGGTAAAACAAAATTTAAAAAATAATGGTAGATTAGTCCAACACTGTGTTAAAAACATCTTAGAAAATGTTGATGTGGAAGAAATTTTTTTTTGACTGAGATAGGATAAATAATGATAAGTTTTCTTAAAAACATTTTTTTAAACCATTTTAAATTATGAAGATATAAAAATGGTACTATAAATTATTAATTTTAGAAATAAATGATGGTCATAAAAATTAATTAGGTGTAATATATAAGTATTATATAATTTACTCAATGTAAATACAACCATAAATAATTTGGATTAAAATAGTGTCGAATCTTTAAAACCTTACCACATTTTTAAAATCTAAATCAAATCCTAATGAATGGGAGAAACTAAGATGGATTTTTAAATCCCTATATATTTATTGAGATATATTACACAAGAAATACATGTGCACTATATACCCAATAGAACAGAAACAAGTGGAAAATATGGAATATGACTTACAAGAATCAAAGTGTGATGATAAATCCCATAATGTCAAGTATAAACTTTCATTTTACACATTAAAACACCTTTTTAGAATAATCATTTATATTACATATTATATAGAAACCCATACCTTTCATACATTTATTTTATATCATATTAGTAAAGTATTCAATACATTATATTACGATCCATGGAAAATATCAGAGGTAAAATGCCTTTGAAAAAATGGATAAATAAATAACTTGTTCATAATATATCTACATCATCATCCTCTTAGTAATTTACAACTTTCACCATTCTTAGACACATAAAGGATATAACTTTTCCTCATATCCAAGGGAAATGAAAAAGTAATAACGGGTGTGATGAAATGATTAGTAAGGAAAACCAAGGGAGGTATTAATGATCATATAAATACAATATGATCATAAAGGGTATGATAAAATTATCTCAATCATTGAAAACAAACCAAATAATTATTATATCATAAAAATTAGTGATTAAATAAATCAAGGAAGTTCATAATATATGAGTCATATGGGGATCAAATAATATAACCCATAAAAACATAACATTTTCTTAAGTTTAGGACATAAAAGATTGGAATAAAGTGTGGCATAATCATATTAATAGAAATATTATGTCAAGGATACCCACAAATAAATTCATTGGATGTTATTATTTGGATAACCATCTATATGCATACCTCAATATTGGGATAACCTCCCTTGTACCCTATTTTTGGATCATGATAACCTTTACTGTCCCCTCTTTTAGGCTTGGGATAACCTCTATTATAACCTTCGAGCTCATAGAACGTTAATATTTTCCCAATTAATTAGAAGGATATATATTTATAGGCCCACCCATTACATAATCATAAATATGTTTATATATATGCACAAGATTATCAAACCATTCATCATAAATTAACCCGTGGGTAATAAAACATGTTTTATTGACATTTAGTCATCATAAATATAAACAATATATATAAAGAATAAATATTTTTTCATTTGATTATATACCAGTTAAATCCTAAGTAACATTAATGTATGTTTTCATAGATAAAAAATTCCAATAAAAAACCAGAAAAATATTTCATCAGGAAAATATCCTTGTCATTATTAAATAACATAATAAAAATATTTATTAAATATTGAGGAAAATATTTTGAAACAAAATCTTGGAAATGATTAATGGATGCATCAAACCATTGATTGGTCATGATGGTGAGAAATTTCATTCCTTCCATGTATGGTAAAAATTAAAAAGTACTTCATTCAAAAAATGGAAATATGATTCCTTTTATTTTATTTAAAAAAATTAAATCATGGTTTAAAATAACATTAAATAAACAAAAAATTGTATCATTTTTAATATCAATTTTAGAAAACATGGATATTGAAATAAACAAGGTTTTTGTCCAAAGAGAGAAATGAAGATGTTTCTCCATAAAAATTTATTTTGGTCTCTTGAGTATTTAAAGTGAGGAAAATGAAAGGAAAAAATATATTCTGAAAAATTAAAATATTAGAATAAACATAAACATATTTATCAATAAATTATAATATAATTTACATTATTGGAAATTCAGTCATAAATAATCTTGATTGAAATGATTTTGAAAATAAATCTATTACCACTTTGGTACCTTTTGAAACAAAACCTCATGGTAGAGACTAACATATATGTTTACGTAAATCCATATAATTTTAATGATAATAATAAAAAAAAACTTTCGTGTTAAGTATATACCCCACACATAAATAAATTTTGATATGGAATGTGGATTATAGAAATAAAAGTTAGATGAAAATCCCTGACCGTGAGTTTAACTTGGTTCAAAAGATATTTAAAATCATATATAAAACAACTAATTTTTTTTAAATATTAAACAATATTTTTTTTAATTTTTATATTATAATATATGATTCAATCATAACAATTTTACAACCATTAATTAATGAATCCTTATTAGAATCTTCGTTCAATATTTTTAACTGTTTAGTTTTTTTCATGGAAATTTCAGTACAATAGTTCAAATACTTGAACATTCTTCATTGTTAAATTATATAAATAATATTAATTATGATATAAATATAATATATATTCATTATAAATATATTTTTATATTCATCTATAATGGATAGAGGTAGAAAAATTAATTACTCCATTCTTGGATATGGAAGGTTGTATGTACGCATGAACACAATTTTCATTTTTCGATGGATGGAATGAAAGAAAGGTAAAAAATAATTGAAATTTAAAGATTCATAATTGTATCATATATATAAAATAGGCATATCAAATATAAAATTTTCACCATCCATGTAACGAATAAATGAAAAATTAATGACATGGCTTTGTGGAGGTGGTCATCCACACGTGCGGATGAGGGACATTAAATTTTTTCATCAGATAAGAATGTAAGAATATAGATACGATATTATAATTATAGAAACATAATTATATCTTAAAGGTAATATATAAACACTAAACCCATCATAATATCCATTTAATGATGGTGATGGAAAATAAATGACATCGCTACGTTGAGGTGGTAGTCCACATGTACACCCCAATAATACTTCCACATGCCATTTTATAGAAAAGAGGGTGGATAATGGTAGTTACATAATAATAATAAAATTAAAGTATATTTAGGATACTGAAGTTTTTATTTTAGGATGAATACAATATATTTATAGGATGTTGAGGAAGAAATAAATTAAAATAGGTTAGGTATGAAGATTATATCTCTCTTGGTATGCCTCATTTAGATCCATTATTTAAAAACTTGGGAATTCTCTTTTGAGAAGACATGAAACTAAAATTAATGGAGAAGGAATTTTAGAAGACAATTTTATGGGGTTTGGTTAAGCAGGGTGTCTTAATGTTTTTTAAATAAAAGAGAGAAGGGGTTCCCTTTTATATAGGAGGGTAACAATACACTCGGAATTACTAAAAATAAAAAATTATTGTTAATTCATTCACAAGAAACATGATTCAAAATTGTTATAAATTCAAAAAAAAATAGTCTATTTTATAAATACCATTATAAAATGTTATTTATTTAGGTTTTGTTTTGAAATTTTAAGCATTATCTTTTAATTTTACCCCTTCATAAACCGATTTTAACTTTAATTGTGGCGATGCATTTTTCAATTTGAAAGGCTTATAATTTTACTTATAATATAAAAATTATATCATAAATGGATAATTGGTGAATTTTTTGACCATTTACCATAATACTTTTTGTATTTTAATATTTTTATATTTTTAAATAATTAAATCAATTATTATTTAACAAAAAATATCTTTTATGTCATTTTTGACACAGTTCGTTTAATATAACATTAAAAACATAAAGATTGTAAATTAATTATAATAAAAAACATTAAAAAATTCCTATTATGATATATTAATCTATCACAATTATTGGTCGTTATAACTCACAAAAAATATTACTTTTAGAGTTTATAAAAATATTTATAGGATTTTTCTATGGCTTGAAAAAGTAAAATGTTGTTGTTGTTTTATCATTGGAGGAAATCATTTCATCAAAAAAATTAAATAAATTAAAATGATAAAAAGAAAATTTATATTTCAAATAAATATTTATAAATAAAGTTTTACTCTTTTATACTCATGTAAAAACTGTAGAGATACTAAATTCAAGAGAGTGACATTTTGAAGTTTTCTTGACTTAAAATAATATAAATTTCATTATCAAGGGTATGCGGAAATAATTACCCATATTAAAATTTGAGATTTATATAGTTTAATGGATTACATAATATGAAATATTTGGAAATTTATAGTGGGTTTTTAGACGTTATCCAATGGTTTTATCCTTGATTTACCCATTTTACCCTTACCGAGGTGGCATATATTTACCATAGTTGCTATTAATAATGAAAAAAATTAAATGGACCTATTTACCAAATTTTAAAAACCTAATAAAAAACATGGTATAAATTTTTAAATATTAATTCTATATAAGTTTCATAATTAAATTGTAATATAAAAGTGTAAAAGTATATGAAAAATAGTTTAAAAAAAAATGTGCTTTTAAGCATAAAAGTTAACTTAAATCAAAATCATGCATATTTATGATTAATATGTAATTTAATAGATTATTATAACTAAAATAGATAGTATTTTACTTTAATACAGAATCCAAAAATATAATGGTAATTTTTAGTTACTTGATTTAATGAAATGAAATGACTATAATTTGAAAAATAATTCACTATTCCTTGAAATAAGTATCTTTTCAGAAAATTATTAAAAAATCACTCTAAGATAATTATAATTTGATAATTTAAAAATAAATTTATTTTTTAAAAATAAATTTTATAAAAGTGCTTGAAATTAATCATATTAATTTTTTTTCAAAAGAATGAAATATAAATTATCTTTGAGGAAAAAATTATTTCTAAAGCATATAATGACTTTACTAAAAATTGAGTACTTATTGATCAATATTTTTGATTTATATAAAACCCTTATATATATTTTATTCAAAAATTGGTTATTCCTATCCACTCATCCAACTTAATGACTAGTTTATAATGGAATACTTCATTATAGTTCATTTAGACTCAGAGTTGCATGTATCACAAGCAATCAAATAAATTAAATTTATTTAAAAATAAATATATCATAAAATATTAGGGTGTCAAATTACACTCCATTTAAAATCAATTTATCCCTTGAGTTTCTTTCACTTTGATACAAAAAAAAGGATATCTATGTTTCAGAACATATTTGAGTTTCCTTGTAACTTGTTCAAATTTAGATGTCTTCTGGAGAACTTTAACTAGGGGATTAGTCTTTTTCTATATCGTATTATATCTATAAGTCAATATTTATACCGGTTGTTTTTTATATAAAATATCATTATATAGGGATAAAACCTCTAATTTTAGTACAATTAAAGGATCATGCATGTACTTCTTTTGTGAGCTGTACTTTTGAAATATTAACATCACATTACATTTATAGAATACATAAACATTATATAAAAAGATGCCCAAATACCACAGTTGGTATAGTTCATTTGAAAAAATGGAAACCTAAAATTGGTACAAAAGTGAGCTACAACATCTCCAACTAGGTTATTTTTCACTGGAACCCATCATAGATATATCAAACATAGTATATATCCTCATAACCTGCGGAAAAAAAATCATAAAAAGGGGTGATCTCAAATGCTCAGTAAGGTTAAACAAGGGAGACATGTAGGCAAAAACATGATCATACGGGTATGATAATATGATCAGGAAAATAGAATATCATACCCTGGATATCAATGATAATGACACAAATATTGGAAGTTCATAAAACATTAATCAAAATAAAATATAGGGTATCTGACATGAAATCATAACATCATAATAAGACATGGAATTATGGATACACATAAGAATATACTGATTCCTAGAGTTTCCAAGTCATTACTTCCAAGACCATCCAAGTGGACAAAGTCCTTTACTAAATTGGTGAACCCCCATTACAACCTTGTATTATTGAACTGAGTGACACTCATTCAAGTCCTATATTACTAAACCGAGTAACCCTCATTCCAACCATGTAATAATAAACTGACTAACCCTGATTCTATCCCTATTGTATGTAATGATATATAAATCATTACCCAATGCATTGGAGGAATATATAGGTCCCACTCATCCCATAACGAAATCATACATACATGTGACCCAAGATGATAAATAATCATACAATCACCCATGAAATCAAATGGTTATCATAAAAATCTAAAGGTATCTTAACCTATGGAAATATACATTTTTTCATAATCATTTCATCATAACCCAAGAAAATAAGTGGGTTTCAATAGAATATAACCTGTGAAAGAGAAATAGGCTTCAAAAATATAATGCTATAAAAACCTAAGCCATTAAGAGAAAGAATATGAATTGAAAAATTGAATAATATCCATATAAATTCATGAGTAATACTAATTCATGTAAAATTAGGTGAGAAATTATTTTTAAATATCTTTTAAAAAATATATCTTGAGGAAAATATCCTTTCTTCTTTGAAAAGTTCTTTTTAAAACATAAATCCTTTTGAAATAAATTTTCTTTGAAACTCATTAATATTCTTGAGACTCATTAAAGGAAACTCATTAACACATGAGGATAGCTTTAATAAATATGTTATAATTAAACTCATTAATATTATTTATAAATGGATAAGAATATTTCATTAAAGGAACCATAAAGATAAATAATCTCGAAAAGCAATGAGAATGTCTCAATAAAAACTTATAACTTGGTCATTTGGGATCATAATATCCATGTATAAAAATATAATTACACAAATATTAACATATCATTAAAATATGTATATTCAAGATATTAAAATTTAAATTTATTTATATACACCTCAAAAAAGAGTTTAGGTGCGTAACAAAACATGAGTCTCAAAGAAGGAAAATTGAGACAAAACTGTCTTATCGATTTAGAAACTATTGTAACATAAACCCCATGAAATAAGGATCATAAAATAGATATTTAAATACCAGGAAATATAATTATGTGATAAATATAATAAAATCATGGTCACTACATACCCTACATAGAAGTAAAGAGTAGCGAACATAACATGTATGTCACGAAAATTAGACTTGAGATGAAATCCCATTACCTTTTGTCTTGACTTTCTCCATACTCGTACAAGATTCCTATATAATAAATATAAGTTTATTATAAATATTTTATAGAGTAATATTCTTATATCTATTACCATATATGGTTTGATTACGACCTTATATTACCTGCTTGTTAACGATCAAATGTTAATGTTTCACTTCGGGTAATATTCGCTTTGTTTTTCACATGTGTCTAAATTTGTCATATCCTTGGTATTTATTATTATATCATGATTAAAGAATGTAAAAAATAATATAAATATAATTTATATTCATTATATGTGTATTATAATAACCTATATAATATCGTAATATGAAATGGAATACATCATTCTTGGAGACTATAATCCTTACCTATGCATGAATGTTGTTTCTGTTTTTATTGTCATATCGAAAGAATGTATGTAAATGTAATATGTCTATATAAATATATAATTATTCCATTAGAATTAGTATATCATATATATCATATATTTCCCTTAAACCCATCTTTAATATTACATTTTGTTTGTGAACGAATCACAACACTTTGAGGGGGCGGTAGTCCACACTTCCTCAAACGAGATTATCACATTAATACCAAATGGAATGTAAGTAGATGCATATTTTAATTAAAATAAATAATATCAAATACATAAAACATGTAATATATGACAAATATAAATATAGTTTCCATAATAATGGAAACCATGATTGGTGGTAAAATAGAAATGAACGATCATCATTTCCTGAGGGAGTACTTTACCATACATAGAAATAGTGTGTTCAACATCCATTAGATGGAGGTGTGTGTAAGTGTAGGATATAACCTGTGAATAAAAAATTCATAGTATATTTCTAATAATAGTTTGTTCACAAAATAATGTAATAAATAGAGTTTACGGTGTGACGAAGGGAAATAAGGTAATGGAGATTGAGAGAAGATGTTACATCTTCATCGGGTAACTCCCTTTGGTTTGTGCCAAAAGGATTCCTTGTGAAGATTTATGGATAAAGGGAGGATTATAGGTATATTTTAGGATTATTTTGAGGCTACATGGGAAGATATTTTATGAAATTAAAGGTTTTTAGAGGTGTATGAAATGAGGAACAGGTGGTGGCCTTTTATAGGGATGTAAAAGGGCTTACAAGGAATTTATAAAAACAAATAATGTGTTCCCATGTTATTATATAAAAAACTTTTAAAAACCAAAAAAACCCAATACATTAAGGTTTATTACCTAACATTGTATATATAATGGTTTTTGGACATGTTTCATGGTCGTTTTGGGTCTTAAATTTAATGTTTAGTAATTTATTAACCAAATTTTTCTCATAAATGATGAAATTAATTTAAATCACCCTCACTAATATTTTTAGTGAAAAAACAATTCTAACTTATTTGAAATTATAAATTCTTATTATTAAAATTATGGAATATATTTTAAGAAATTATAATCATTGAAGAGGTATAAATTAATTTTAAAATAATCCCTTTTTTGGGATGACAGGACAAGTTTTTATAGTAAAAAGAATCCAACGTTTTCTATGTTTTTATGTCCAATATATATGAATAATTTGTTCCAATGACCAAAATTATATTACCTCATAAAACTACTACCTAATTAAACATTTAAATAAAATTAAAATATATTTTAACGTTGTAAATAAATTAAATTAAAAAGCAGTTTTGAATTAAAAACCTGTATTTTTCCCTATTCATGTAAAAATGAAGTTTGTCAAAAAAATCAAAAAAAATCACCATAAGCTGATTTCAAAATTCCAAATTAAAAAATGAGTTTTAAAATTCCATATTAAATTTCTAAATGTTTCTAAAATTAATTTTATTATAAGGACATTAAATGCGGTTTTTTTGAGAAAACAATATTTTTAAACATAGAAAGGCTTTACCAAAAATCATTCCTTTATTATCAATATGTTTTATCTATATAAAACAACTATAAACAAAATTTAAAACTTTTTTGTTAATATTAATATAACTAGGTTATAATTATCTTATTTAAACAATTAAAACAATAAAAAGTATGTTTCGTAGAAGATTAGTGTTTCATGTATCGTATGACAAATGAGTGTTTTGTGCATCGTACGACATCTCAGTGTGGTGTACAATAAGTAATTTTTGTGTGAAATGAATATTTTACTTAGTATATTGAAATATATAAATGAAAAATTAAATTTATTTGAAAAAAACAGGTCCATAAATACTTACGGTGTTACATTCTTCTCCCCTTAATATGTTTTTCCCTCAAAATTCATCATTCAAGTAAAAATGACGGAGGATACTTCTGATTCATCATATCCTTAAGCTCTCATATAGATTACTATAATGTTTTATTTCTCCACAATACATTGACCAAGCAAGTGGTCTTGTTTCATTGATCTTTCTCTGATCAGCACATAATTTTAACAGGTTGCTCCTCATAAAAAATCTCTTTCTCTAGTGTTATGGACGTTGAGTTTAGTACATGTGAAGGGTTAGTTATGTACTTCCTCAGGACCAATACATGGAACACATCATGGACTTGATAGAGTTTTGGAGGAAGTTCCAAGTGATATTCTATCATCCCAATACGATCATGAATTTCAAAGGGGCAAATATACTTAGGTATTAGTTTCCCTTTATTCTAGAATCTCATAACATTCATCCTGGGTGAGATTCATAGAAACACATTTTCACAAACATAAAAGTCTAGATCACACTGATTTTTATCATCTTATCTTTTCTACTAGCTTTAAGATGCCTTGACATGCTACTGAATGGTTCTAACCTTCTAAACCATATCTTCATTGATCTGAGGTCCTAATAGCTTTCTTTCTCCAACCTCATCCCAACATGTTAGAGTTCTACATTTTATCGCATAAAGGGATTCATATGGTTCCATATGAATACTTGAGTGAAAGATATTATTGTAAAAACACTCAATAGGATGAAGGTATTGATCCCAAACACATTTAAAATAAAAAGAACAAGATCTCCACATATCCTCTATGGTTTGAATTGTTCTTTAATAATGGTCATCTATCTAAGGATGATAAGTAGTTCTGAAACTCCATTATGTATCAAGTTTTTATAAAGACATTTCCAGAACATTGAGTTAAAACTTAGACACCGATCAGATAAAATATAATGTGGTACTCCATGAAACCTTACCACTTCCTTAATTTAGATCCTGGAAAGCTGATCAATAGGTAAATTTTCTATGATGGAAATAAAGTGTGATGACTTAGTAAAGAGATCAACTACCACCTATATTGCATTAAAACCTTTAGAGGTTTTGGGTAGTCTAATGAAAAAATCCATATTGATGTTCTCCCATTTACATTACGGTATGGGTAATGGATGAAACAACCATATAGACATTTTTCTTTAATCCTTAACTTGCTGGAATACCAAACACCAAGATACAAACTCTATGATATATCTCTTCATGCCATTCTACCTGAAGTATTCTTTAAGTCCCTATACCTTATCAAATTTCTAGGATGAATAAATAATGAAAAAATATAAGCTTCCTCTGAAAATTCATTCCTTAAAACTGGTATGTAAGGAACACAAACACAGTTCTGAAATATTATCATTCCATCCCGATAGAGGTTCAACTCAAAAAAATTTCTGAAATTATTTTTCTACTCTTTATCTTTCTTATGCGCCTCTTTAATCTTCACATGGATAGATGGTTGAACATTCATTTGAGAAAGATAAGATTTTTCCCCTTCCTTCACGATTTCTAGGTCCAAACTTTTAAATACTTGAAATATTGGATCTTTTGTGATCCTTATCATAGATAACCTGGCATGATATATGTGAATCAAAGCATTTCCCACCTTGTTCGCTTTCCTAGGGTGGTAATGTATTGAGCACTCATAATCATTTATCAACTCCAACTATCTTCTCTGGAACATGTTAAACTCCTTCTATGTGAATATATATTTTAGAATTTTATGATCGGTATATATATCACACATTCCTCATAAATATAATGCTTCCATATCTTTATTGAAAATATTTCCATTGCAAACTCGAAATCATCACTTGGATAATTTTGATCATGAACCGTCAACTACAGTGAGTCATTGGATATAACCATGTAATTTTATATAAGAAAACATCCCAATACCTTCTTGGATGCATCACTATAAATTTAAAACCCTTCTCCACTACAAGGTAATGTAAGCACCGGTGCACTGACCAACCTTCTTTTTTGTTCCTTGAAATTTTCCTCACATTTTTATGTACAGAGAAGCTTAAAAACCATCCGAGTTAACTTGGTGTGAGGATTAGATATTCTGGGATATTCTACACAAACCTTTGATAATATCTAGCTAACCTAAGGATGCTTCGGATCTCAGTCATTGTGGTTGGTCTAAGCCATCTTACATTAGCCTCCTTCTTTGATAGATCTACTTCTATACCATCTATTGAGATTATGTGACCAAAAAATGAAACCTTTTAAGCCAAAATTCACAATATAAATTTTGTATATAACTTATCCTTCCTTAGGGTCGTCAGTACAATTCTCATGTGATCTTCATTCTCTTACATGATATTTTAATAGATAATAATATCACCTATAAAGACTACCATGAACTGGTTGAGATAATCTCTAATGACTCTATTCATTAAATACCTGAATATAGTAGGGGAATTAGCAAGACCAAAATGCATCACTATATATTCATAGTGACCATACCTTGTATAGAATGTCGTCTTGGGTATATACTACTTATTAACACCCAAATAATGATATCCAAAATGAAGTTCAATCTCAAAAAAGTAATGACCTTCATGCAGTTGATGAAACAAGTCATCAATATGGAAAATATGATACTTTTTCTTGATTGTGATATTTTTAACTCTCGATAATCAATGCATAGTCACATTGATTCATCTTTATTTTTCAAAAAAAGAACTGGTGCTCCCAAAGGTGAAACACTTGAAAAAATTAATCCATTATCAAGGTTTTCTTGGATTTCCTTCTACAATTCCTACAACTCAACAGAGGCCATTCTATAAGGAGTCTTTGAAATTGGTATGGAACCAGGTATAAGTTCTATTGGGAAATCAAATTCCCATTTTTTTGGAAGACAAGAAAACTCTTTTAAAAAGACATCCACAAAATCCCGAACAATAGGCATATCATAGATGTCGATATTCTCCCCAACCATTTGAGATAAAAAACCATTTTGAATTGGAATTAAGACCCATATGCTGGATGTAATATCTACATGATGTTAAGACTTATCATCACATTAATGGATCATAATAGGAGGGTCTAAAATATCAAGTATAAATTCCATTCCATGACAATTGAGGTTGGATTTATGCAGGTAAAGCCAATAAAGTCCTAAGATGACATCAAATTGAACCAAATGAAGAATGACAATATTTGTAGGAAGAAAATTCCCTAAAACGTAAACCAGAGAGGAATTATAGACTTGAGATGAAATCATCGTACCATTAGGGGTTTACACTGGTAATTCCACCTCTAATTGTTTTAGAGGAATCATAACACCCTTATAAAATTCTTTATATATAAAAGAGTGAGTAGATCCAAAATCAAATATGACATTAGTAGTTCTAGAGTGGATGTTAAGTGTACCATTAATCACATTGTTATCACACTCCTCACATGATATAGAAATTTCATGAGATTTCCCCTTATACATCATCTTAAGAGGTTTGCTGATGTTGATCATCACCACCAACCCTTGGGTTTGGAAAGACGTTAGCATAATGTCCATTATCCTTACATTTGAAGAAATGAATCTTGGGAGGTTCATTTTATGGGGTTTTCCCCCATTATCCTTTTGAGACAACTTCTTCCCATCACCCCGAAAATAAATTGCCTGATAGACTTTCCTTACATTCTTAAAACCTTTTTCATAACCCTTAAGGAAATTTCCTCCATGATTCTTCCTACACTTAGTGAATAAAGGAAATTTCATCTTCTTTTATTAATGGTTTTCAGAGTTTCCTTTGAACTCCATATTCCTCTTCTTGTCATCAACATAAGATTTACATGTGAATCCTACCTCCATTTCAACATTGATTTCACAATGAACAATTTTTGTTATAGCTACTAAAGTATCATATGTCCAAAGACATTTTGAGACTTTTATTTAGGCTATAGAAGAAACTATCAACATTACTTTTGGGTTAGATGATAATTCCTGAAGCGTACCTCCCATTTCTTGTAAAATTATCCTCATAGGTACCAACAGAATCATCATCCCTTTTATTCAACTCAAGGAGCTCTTTATTCATATTGATACAAAGAATTCTAGGAATATACTTATTGAAATATAAGTTCATGAACTCGTCCCAAACTATGTATAAATCACTTCATGCTACCTTAAATTATTGATTAGAGACCATTGATGACCTGCTTCTCCTTATAACCGATAAACAACTAGAATGACATTATCATGCTATGAACCGAGAAGAATGGAGAATAAATTTTCAGTGGTACTAATACATTTTCACCAATAAGTGGACTAGGAGTCCCTCTGAAGGAATGTGGATGTTTCTACAAGAAAGACTCAACATAATGTTGTTTACTCATTTTCTCATCTGTAATTCTACCATGAATCATACCTTAACATAATTGTGTGAGCATAAGAACATGAGTTTTCATTCCATCTACAATAACATTCAGTTGGTCATGAGGATAGTCATTGCATTATATGTCACAATCACCATTAACATGATTCCTTAGAGTTCCAGCCATTGACTAAAACCAAAAGCATAGAGTTAGAAATATTTATCATAATGACGAACCACATAATTAAGAAAAAAACTTATAGGATGTATAAATTATGATTCCTTCCTTAGTCTATGACACCTTAGGGTTATAAAACATTATTCACAGTCAACTTAGGTTTAAATCCTTCATAACGGTTCCTAAAGAGTGTGTTAATTCCCAAATCATATCCCCTAGGAGTATCAAACCAGTTGTTTATAAAGGCCCATTGTAATGTACCCGATTACCCCGAGTCAATCCCAAAACATCTTTTTGGAGTTATTACACATAGGAAAATCAGTTCCAGAGCCACATTAACTTGTATTATCCATATATGGATGTATTTATAGGAAACAACTCACTCTATCCTTCACCAAAATTATAGTACTTTTTATTATACTTTTACTCAACCGTATACTTATCCATAGACATGTTCTCACCACATTTTTCTCATCCTAGTTTACAAAGGTTAACTATAAATTTTCTCCAATACCTATTATAGCAACCTGATATTTTCAGACATTAAAATCAAATTAAATTTGTGGAATACCTAAAAATTATATAAACAAATTCCCAAAGACCATATTTTCTATAGTCCCTTTTGAAACATGGAAATATAAAAATGGTACATAAGTTAGCTACAACATCTCCCACTGGGTTATTCTTGACTAGAACACATCTTAGACATATCAAACATAGTAAATATCCTCATAAACTTGGGGAATGAAAACATAAAAATGGGTGATCTCAAATGCTTAGTAATGGTATACGTGGTAGACATGTAAGCATAAACACAAGCATAAGGGTACAAGAATGTGATCATGAAAATATAATATCATATCGTACATATAAAATATCATATCACAATGATTGGAACTTCACAAAACATTAATTATAATGAAATTAAGAGTATAATCCATGAAAAAATAGCATAAGAATAAAACATGGAATTATGGAAACAAATAAGCATATAACGATTCCCATAGTAGATAAGGCATCAATTCCAAGACCATATTGGGGGAAAAAGTCCTTTACTGAACTGATTAATCCCCATTCCAACCCTATATTATAGAACTAAGTGACCCTCTTTCCATCCCTTTCTTACTAAGTTGAGTAACCCTCATTCTAGACATCTATTAATGAACTATTTCACCCTCATTCCAACCCTATTTTATCTAATGATATATAATTCTTTACATAATGAATTGAATGGAGATATAAGTCCCACGTGTCATATAATGAAATCTTATATACGTGTTTTACAAGATAATAAATAATCATACCATAGACTATGAAATGAAATGGTAATCATAAACATGTAAACATATCATAAACTATGGAAATATGTGGGTTTCATAATCAATTCATCATAACCTATGAAAAGAAGTGGGTTTCAAAAGCATAAAACCTGAGAAAAATAAATAGGCTTCATAAACATCAGGCCATTAAAACATAATCCCTTAATAGAATGAATGTGAATATAAACATTGAATAATTTCCCCATAATTGCATGATTAAAACCAATGGATGTTTTCTTTGAAGGGAAATAATTTTGATTGATCTTTAAAAAACATGTCTTGAAGAAAATATCCTTTCTTCTTTAAAAAATACTTTTCATAACCTAAACCCTTTTGAAAACCTTTTCCTTTGAAAATAGATTTGAAAACATATAAATTAAGCATTAAAAACAATAAAACATTTTAAAAACATTTTTCTTTTAAAATAATCTTCAAGGATCTTTTGAAATCATTTTAGAAAACAATTTTGAAAGAATGGTTTTTGAATAGAATATATTTATGATAGAAGAAAAAGATGATCATATTTTACATAGAAAAATTATCCTATGTATCAAAAGTGTAAAAATGGTTCCAACACATGTGGTAATCTCGAATAAACATAATATAAGGAAACCAATTAATAATCTTTAGATATGGATCACAATATTTGATAAAAGGATGCATAAACGTAAACAATATCGAATAGCGAAATTGTCTCAATGAACTTTTATAACATAGTGACTTGGGAATGTACTATCCATGTATAAAAATAAAATTAAATGAGGATTAGGATATAACAAACAATAATTATATTCCTAATAAAAAATGTATAATGGATGTATATAAACCTCAAAAAAGAGTTAATGTGCAAAAAAAACATGAGTCTCAAAGAAGGAAAATTGAGACAAAACTATTTTTTCAATTTTGTAACTTTTGGAACATAAACCCAATGAAAGAAGGATCATAAAATTGAAATTATAATGAAAATAAATAAAATTATAGGATACATAGAATAAAATAATGTTAAGTATATACAACACCCAAAATTAAAGAGTGGTGAACATAACATGTATCTCACAGAAATTAAAGGTGAGATGAAATTCCCTTGCCTTATGTATTGACTCTTTCCGTACTCATGAACGCTTCCTATAAAATAAATATAATTTTATTATTAATGTTTCAAAAATTAATATTCTTATATCACTTACCATATATGTTTTTATTATGACCTTATATTACTCACTTTTTAATGATCCTGTGTTAAGTTTTCACTCCATGTAACATTCGCTTTATTCTTTGCATGTGTCTTAATTTGTTATATCATTGGTCCTTATACTTATATCATGATTATAGAATGTAAAACACATAAAAATATAAGTTATTTAAATTTTATTCGTATTAAAATAATATATATAATATAGGAGTACAAAATGGAATACATCGTTCTTGGAGATGATAAGTTGTAGGTATGCATGAACGATGTATCGAGTTTTTTTATCGTATTGAAAGAATGTTTGTAAATGAAATATGTATTTATATATAAATTTATTATAGTATAACTAATAACTAATATATATCATATAAGTTCATTAAACCCATCCTTAATACATTCCATATGGTTTGTGAACGAATCACACCGGTTTGACAGGGCGGTAGTCTACACTTCCTCAAACAAGATTATCGTATTAACACCAAATACAATGTAAAGAGATGTTTGTTTTAAAAAGAATAAATAAGCTGAAATACATAGTAAATATAACATATGAAATATATAAATATATTTTCCATCATATTTTCCACCATGATTGGTGATAAAGGAGAAATGAACAATCATCATTTCTTGAGGCAGTAGTTAACCGTGCACATAAATAGTATGTTCTATATCCATTTGTGGAGGTGTGTGTAAGTGTAGGAAAGAAAAATTTTCCAGAAAAAATAATATTATAAATAGGATACTAGTGTCTTAACACAATAATTGAATAAATATAGTTAAATGCGTGAATTAGGGAAATAAATTAAAGGAGCTTGAGAGAAGACGTTACCTCTTTGTAGGGTAACTCCTTTTGGTTTTTGACAAAAGGATTCCTTGAGAATATTTAAGACTAAAGTTAGGATTAAAGGTAAAATAGAGTATTTTTGGAGGATAATTAGTTTTATCCTGGATTAATTTAAAATGATTGAGAGGTGTGACAAATGGGAAGATGTGGTGGCCTTTTATGGGGAAGGAAAATGACTCATTAAAAATTTCTAGAAACAAGTTAGGTGTTCAATTTTTCATAAATGACAATATTATTAATAAAACCAACACTAATAAATAATGAATGGTTTATGGAAAAACTATGGACATCCAATGTGTTTCGGACAAGTTTATAGGTCTTTTTGTGTCTTAACATTAAGGATTAGTTCTTTATTTTCATAATATTTCTCTAAACTGATGTTATTAATTTTAATCTCCTTCACTAATATTGTTTGTAAAAATAACATTTCACATTATAAGAAATTATAAAATATTTTTATTCAAAATATGGAATCCATTTCCCCAAATTATAATCATATATGATTCATAAAAAAATTTAAAATTAATCCTATTGTCGGGATGACACTGTGAGTCTTTATGAAAAAATGGATCAAAAGATTGAAATGTTTTTATGTCCAATTTAAATGTGGAATTGGTTCCAATAACCAAAAATGGATTATATGATAAAAATATTATCTAATTAAAATTTCAAATCAAATTAAAATATATTATAACCTTATAAATAAATTAAATTAAAAACCAGTCTTCAATTAAAAACTGGTATTTTCATTATTCATTTAAAAATGGTGTTGGTTAGTAAAATCCCAAAAATTCACCCTAATATGATTTCAAAATTACCAAATCATAAATTATGGTTATTATATCAAGTTAAATTTATAAACATATCTAAAAAAATTTTATTAGAAGGACAATAATTGCGTTTTATTTCAGAAAACATCATTTTTAAAAATAAAAGGACTTTATCAAAAACCATATCATTTATTATCAATATGGTTTATTTATATAAAATAATTATAAAAAATATTTGAAAATTATTGATTATGATTCATATAACAGGGTTTAACTGCTAGGATTTAATTATCTTTTGTAAATAATTTTAAAAATAAAAATGGATGTTTTGTTTAAACTCAGTGTTTTGTGTAGCTTACACCAACTCATTGTTTCATGCATCATACTCCAACTCAGAGTTGTGTGAGGCAATTTTTATTAGTATAAAATGAATCTATTCCTTAGTGTATTTCATTATATAAATGAAAATTTTAAGTTATTAAAACAAAACAGGTCCATAAAAACTCAGGGTGTTGCAACGTCCTCCAATGGCCCGAAGGCCTTCATTTTTATTGATTTTTTATAATCCAACTTTAAAGGGGTGAGGTGGAGCCCTTAAAAGGACTGTAGGAGAATGTATTACATGGATTATAGGCCTTAGAAGAATTCATTTCTCATAGGATTCAAACATTACATGAAACCCAAACTAACTACATGGAACTGCTCCTCCCTAGCATCTTCATCGTGAAATCAGCTCTCCACCTTTGCATGGTTGATCGGCTAGGCTGTCCCATTCATGCATAGACATATACCAATTGAATGTGTCATACCCTCTAATTCTTGCAATATGTTTAGCTTATCTCTAGTGTAATATCCTTTCTCCTCCTCCTTCTGAATCTTGTTCCTTGTAGGTTGTCTAGTTTGTATCTTTGCTAAAGGTGGCCCAATGGCCTTGAGGTTGCCTGAAGGCCTTACTGACCCGAATTCCTAGGTGGCCCGAAGGCCTTAATGGACTCGGGGACCAAATCGGTGGCCCAAAGGCCCAAACAGGGGAATATTCCTAGCTGCTATAGTTCCAAACCGTGCTTGCTAAAATTCCGCTACAGTAACTACTATAGTGCCTGCTACAGTATTGTTGCAGTACCCAGAAATTAGCCTTCGCCTGGATTTGATCCCGGGTCTCTTAGATGCACTTAAGATGTCCTCACCAACTAGTATGAGCCTCATGTTCTTGCAACATCCTTAAGAGAGATAAATTAATCACATTATGAACATAAAAGAGGTTTAGTGGAAGAAATAAGTGATAATCTACCATCTCTACTCGATCAAGAATATCAAAGGGGATAATATAATTATGGGTAAAACTTCAATTATTTCCAAATATCATAATGTTTTCCTTGTATAAATTCATAGAGATACTTTATCAGTAGCTTTTAATTAAATATTTGAATAACAATTTTAATCATAGATTTTCTATCAAATATGTTCTGCCTTAATGTGCTACTCAATGGCTCTAACTTTCTCTTCCATTTCCATATAATTCTCAGGTCCCATAATGTTTATTTTTCTAATTTCATCCCATCACATTATATTTCTATACTTCTTTCTATAGAGATATTTATAATGTTCCATATGAATGCTCAAGTGAAAAATTTTGTTGTAATAAATCATGACTAGAGAAATATATTGATCACAAGAACCTTTGAAATACATGGAAAAATATCACATCATATCCCATTGGGGATTATTCTGTATATTTTTATATCTATCTATTTATGGATGATATGAATTACTGACACTCATCTATTTATCATGATCCAACTAAAGAGTTCTCTAGAAATATGATTTAAAACAGAAATCTAGATCAAAAATAATAAAATATTATACTCCATGTTACTTTACTAGTTATTTATTTTATATTTTGGAAAGTTTATGGGGAGAAAAATATAATATTATATAAATGAATCTTGATTAATTTATAATTTGATTGACTAAAATGAAAATATAATTATGGAATTTATAAATTTATGGGAGTTTGAAGGAAAAATCTACACTGTTGTTTTCCCATTTCGATTTTATTCTTGGTAATGGTTATAAAATAACCATATAATTTTTTATCTCATACTTACCTTTTTTACATACCACAAACTGAGATACATACTCTGAAATATATCTATTCATGTTACCCAAACCTAAATACTCATTTTGATCTCTATATGTCTTCATACTTCCAGGATAAATAGGGAATATTTAATTATTTTCTTCATACAATAGCTCCTTTTTCTTTATGGTATTGAAAAGACACATAAATGGTTCTTGAACAATATAAATCCATCAAGGTATAACTCAATCAAATTTCTCACCATCTTATGAAACTCTACATATTCCTTATAAACCTCCTTAATATTCACATGGATTAATAGTTGAACACTTATTCGAGATAGATATGATTTCTCCCCTTCTTTAAAGATCTTCATATCCATAAATTCCTAATATAGAATTATTGGATGTTTTATGTACAAAATCATAGATAATCTAGCATGATATTTTCAACTCAAAGAATCATCTACCTTCTTAACATTACCATGGTGGTAATTTAATCAAAATTTATAATATTTATTGAAATCCTACAATATTCTCTAGAGAATATTATTATATTTCTAAGTCAATATACACTTTAAAACTTTATTATCAGTATATATGTCATACCTTTCCCATTAAGGATAATGACACTATATATTCAGTTTAAAAAGATCCATATTTAACTCCAAATTTATACTTGGTTAATTTTTCCCATGAACCGTTAATTTTCATGAAGCATAATCTATAACCATATCATTATTCATGAGGAAACATCATCGTCCCTTATTTGATGCCTTGCTACAGTACAGAAACCCTTATCTTATATAGGTTAGTATAGGAATATGTGCATTGAATAATCCACTCTTCATCTGTATTTAATTATATTACCATTCATATATGCAATTTAACATGGCTCCCTTATATATTAACTAGGTTAATGGATTATATATCCATGATAAACGTTCCAAAATGGATCGATAATATCACAAAAAACTCTGAAAACTATGTATAATATTCATAGTGGTTGGTCTTTTCAAATGATCAATATCATCCATATTTTATGGATGCATAAATATACCATGTCATGAGATTAAATGACCAAAAAATGAAACAATTTGTTTTCAAAATTCACACTTGGTAAAATTTCATATGGAATTTTTTTCCTTAAGGTATTCGGTATAATCCTTCAGGGGTCTTAATGCCCTTCCTTACACATAGAATATATAAGGACGAATTCTATAAAGTCTAAAAGAAATGATCAAGATAATATCTAAATAATATATTCATTAAATCCACGAATATAGCTAGGTAATTAGTAAGATAAAATGAAATAATTTTAAATTTATAGTTTCCATTCCTTACAATAAATGTTGTTCTGGGTTTTACTTCACTTTTGACCCTCAACTGATAGTATATAGAATGAAGATCAATCTTGGAAAAAATATTGTGCTCCTTATAATTTATTAAAAAATTAATTAATATGGGGTAAAATATACTTATTCTTTACTATGGTTCTATTAAGTTATTTTTAATCAATATAGATTCACATTAATCCATATTTTTTATCAAAAAAAAAACCAATAATCTATAAGGTGGAACACTTGTCAAAATAAATACCTTATCAAGATTCTATATGAGTTTCATATTCAATTACAAATACTCATTTAGGTCCATTCTATACGGATTGTTTGAAATAGGTTTAATACTAGGTATAAGTTATATTAAAAATTGAACATCCCTATTTAGAGTATAATTGGGAAATTAAATTGGGAAAACATAAAAAAACTAATTTTATAGGAACATCATTGATGAATAGTTTATACAGAACTAAATGAGATAAAACCCCATTTGAAAAGAAATCAAGAACCCTATAAAGGATTTAATTTCTAGTTGATATTAATACTTATCATCATACTGATAGATGAACATATATTAGTTCAAAATATCAAACATAACTTCCCATTCACAGAAATTGATGTGGGATTTATGTAAAGAAATACAATTGAGGCTTAAAATTACATAAAATTACATTTTAATAAGATTTAAAAAAGATATATTTTTATAAAAATCAACATTATATAAGAAAATATTTGGTTTATGAGTTATCACTTAGAAGAGGGAATCGATTTGGATAATGAATAGGTTCCCCAAAATTAAGACGATGAACTACATTTGGTTACTCATGATAAAAATTAATTCCTTCTATTATATTCTTAATTCTTCTTGAAAATTAATTTCTATATTACATTCCTTTATATATATAAAAAAATTTCCCATTCATTTGAGGCATTCTCTAGGGTGTCTATTTCAATATTTTTAACAAGATGAAAATCGGGCCTTCAATCCACCATGGTCTCCACCACCTAAGATCTAAATGAAATATATTCATCTCTTTATTGGTGATTCTGAGAGTTTGTTATGGTGTAGGTTGTTAATCATGATTCATGATAATGAATTAAATATAATCATAATATATTACACCATAATCACCATACCCTTTGGTTTCTTATAATCCCCACATTTTCCATCACATTAAATGTTAACATGGTTATTTCAAGTTCCAACCATTGACAGAAACTAGAATGGATTGTGGGAGAAACAATAATCATAGGTAGAAAACATATAATATTGATAAATAATTGGTTGGATGTCTAAATAATGAAAAATTATTTTCAATCTATGAGATCTTATGTTTAAAATAAGTCATTCATTTTTGTAATCTATTCGAATCCTTCATAATATTTCAAAATGAAAATGTGAATTAAACTAAATATATCCCCTAAGAGTGTCAAAAAAGTTCAATAGTAAGGGAACAGTAACCATGAACCAGAATAATGGATGAGATATACTGCACCAACTCTTTTTGTGGTTAATACCCCTAGATTCATCTATTCCAAAACCAAATCCACCTATAATAACTATTTATCTATGTTTTTTTATTAAAACCACACTTCTTTATTTATTATAGCATAGGAACTTATCCTATACATAAGAGTATTAGAAGGGTTATCACTAACATTTTATCATCCTAGTTTCCAAATTTGATAAGACATTACTCTGATACAGAATATATAAAATCATACTTTTCATTCATAAATATTACATCTTCTTCGATAAATATTGAATACATAACATTAGTATTCTTTCCAAAATAAAATAGTTCTTTAGTATTTGTATACATGTATATATAAAAAACTTTTTCATAAAAGATTTAGACAATATCACACTTAGTTATTCATAACTATATCCCTTCTTAGATAAATTATAAATAAAACTTTTTTAATATCCTGGTGAAAGGAAAAAATAAATAATGAGCGAGATCCGATGCACAGTAAGGTAAAATTTCATATTTCAATGATCGTTTAAATACAACATTATAAAAAAGGGTAAGAGAACACGATATTAATATTTTAATGTAATTCCCAACAATTCTTAAATCATGAACATGAGTAATGGTATAAATATCTCATGTTTATAATGCACGAATCCTAAAGGGTTCATAGATTATAAACGATGGGAACATAATAGTGGCATAAGATCGCGTCATAAATGAGTGGCATAATTTGTGGAATTATCATATTTATAGAAATATTATTTCAAGGATTCATATAAATACCTTCATTATATTGTAGTAATAGGATATCCACCCATGTACATACTTCATACTTGGGATAATCTTCTACATACCCTATTTTCAACTTGGGATAACCTCTTGGGTACCATCTTCCAGGCATGAGATAACCTCCAGTGTAACCTTTGATATCTTAGAACATTAATATTTACCCAATTAAAAGGATTTGTATATTTATGAGCTAAAAAATCAAATTATCATAAAGAAATTCTTATGTATAACATATTATCATTGAACTGTTGATTATAACTCAACCAGTAGAGAAGAAAAAGGGTTTCATTGGCATTTAATCAGCATAACAATAAACCATAGATCGTAAAAATAAATGAAATATCCTTGGATAATATCACAAATAAATACTAACTAACATTAATGTTTGTTATCATATATTAAAAATTAATTTAAAATATCATAGGGAAATTTCTTGATGAAAATACCCTTCTAATTTTTAAATCTATATTAAAATATAAAAATTTAAAAAAAATTATGGAAAATTTTTTCATTGAAAGATAAAATTGCAAAATTTTATAGGATGATAAAATTCATTGAGTGGTGATAATGAAATTAGGTTTCATTCTGGTCATGTATATTATTGTAATGATTTTATTCAAATTTTTAATAAAATATTAAAAGTACCTTATTTGGAAAATGAAAAGTAGATTCACTTTAAACCATATTGTGAAAAAAACACCATCTGTAAATATGACTTAAAAATCATATAATATTGTAAAAATTATTTTTAAATTCTTCTTGAAAATATGTACATGGATGAAAGAGGGGTTTTAACTAAAGAGATATATAAAGTCATTTTTCATTAAAAATATCTTCTTGATATATCAATTAATTAAATTGATGGAAATGAAATATATGCTTGAATTATAAAGAAATAAAAATAGTATAATAAATTTAAATGGATTTTTCCGGAACGTTTCTTAAAATTTACATCAATTGAAATTAAATCATTAATAATCCTGATTAAAATGAGATTAAATCAAAAATACCTTACCATTTTGGTAACATCCAAATCAAAACATCATGAAAGGGAGACAATTAGATGGATATGTAAATCCCCATAATATTAATGATAAGCACTACAAAATATATTCATTTTAATTATATACAACATATGAAATAAGCTTTATGTTAATATGAAATGTTTCTCTAAAATATAAAAGGCAGAGGAAAATCCATTACCCTGAGTTTTACTTGCTTTGAAAGTGATTTAACATCATGTATAGTAAATTTAAATTTTTTATATATCTATTTCAGATTCACGTACATACTTATGATATCATATATGATCAACTTATAATATTTCAACACCCATTTATTAATATCACCTTATTAAAATTTTGGTTCCAGGTTGTTAACTATTTCATTTTTAATGAGAATGTTGGTTCAGTAGTTCTGGTCCCTTTACATTGATCATGATTTCATATCTCTATAATTTTAATTATGATATAAATGTCATATATATTAATTATATATATATATATATTAATCCTTAAAGTATGGAGGTAGGAAAATTAAATATACCATTTTTAGAGACTAGAGGTTGTATGTACATGTGGAAACTATTTTCATTTTACGTTGGAAGGAATGAAAGATAGTAAAATAATATTTCACATTTATAAAATAATTATTAATTCATATATATCTTATATAATTTTTAATTCTATCGTAACTACGATCCATGTAAATTAGAAACATGAATTGAATCAGATCATTTCAAGGAAATCATACTTACATGTGCCATAAGATGATAAATAATCATAACATAACCCATGAAATGAAATGGGTATCATAAACAAGTAAAGATATCATAACCTTTGGAAATATAATTTTTTTCATAATAATTTCATCATAACCCCTGAAAAGAAGTGGGTTTCAATAGAATATAACCCGTAAAAGAGAAATAGGATTCAAAAACATAATGCCATCAAAACCTAATATATTAAGAGAAAGAATATGAATGGAAACATGGAATAATTTCCACATAAATTAATGATTAACACTAATTCATGTTATTTTAGATGAGAAATTATTTTTAAATATCTTTTAAAAAATATATAATGAGGAAAATATCTTTTCTTCTTTGAAAAGTTCTTTTTAAAACATAAATCCTTTTGAAAGAAATTATCTTTGAAACTAATTAATATTCTTGAGACTCATTAAAAGAAACTCGTTAACACATGAGGATAGCTTTAATAAATATATTATAGTTAAACTCATTAATATTCTTGAGAAATGGATCAGAATATTTCTAAAAAGGAACCATAAACATAAATAATCTTGGAAAGCGATGAGAATGTCTCAATAAACATTTTGAACTTGGTGAAATGGGATCATAATCTCCATGTATTAAAATAAAATTACATGATGATTAAAATATCATTAAAATATATATATTCATGATATAAATTTTAAAATTGATTTATATACACCTCAAAAAAGATTTTAGGTGCGTAACAAAACATGAGTCTCAAAGAAGGCAAATTGAGACAAAATTGTCTTATCGATTTAGAAAATTTTAGCAAATAAGCCCCACGAAATAAGGATCATAAAATGGATATGTTAATACCTATAAATATAATTATATGATAAATATAATACAATCATGGTCACTACATACCCTATATAGAAGTAAAGAGTAGCGAACATAACATGAATGTCACAAATATTAGACGTGAGATGAAATCCCCTTACCTTTTGACTTGACTCTCTCCATGATCGTACAAGATTCCAATATAATAAATATAAATTTATTATAAATATTTTATAGAGTAATATTATTATATATATTACCATATATGTTTTGATTACGACCTTATATTACCTTCTTGTTAACGATCCAATGACAAGGTTTTACTTCGGGTAATATTCACTTTGTTTTTCACATGTGTCTCAATTTTTCATATCCTTGGTATTTATAATTATATAATGATTACAGAATGTAAAAAATAATATAAATATCATTTATATTCATTATATGTGTATTATAATAACCTATATAGTATTAGAGTATGAGATGGAATACATTGTTCTTGGAGATTGCATGCCTTACCTATGCATGAACGTTGTTTCTGTTTTTCTTGTCATACTGAAAGAAAGTATGTAAATGTAATATGTATATATATATATACATTATTATTAAATTAGAATTAGTATATCATATATATCATATATGTCCATTAAACCCATCTTTAATACATTACATGTTGTTTGTGAACGAATCACATCACTTTGAGGGGGCGGTAATCCACACTTCCTCAAAAGAGATTATCGTATTAATACCAAATGGAAGGTAAATAGATGAATATTGTAAAAATAATAAATAATATTAAATAAAAAATCAATATAATATATGAAATATATAAATAGAGTTTCCATAATAATGGACACAATGGTTGGTGGTAAAAGAGAAATAAACGGTCATCATTTCATGAGGGAGTAGTTGATCGTACATAGAAATAGTGTGTTCAACATCTATTAGATGGAGGTATGTGTAAGTGTAGGTTAGAACCTGTGAATAAAAAATTCATAGTATATTTTTGATAGTAGTTTTCTCACACAATAATTTAATAAATAGAGTTTACGGTGTGACAAACAGAAATAATGTAATGGAGATTGAGAGAAGATTTTACATATTCGTCGGGTAACTCCTTTTGGATTGTGCCAAAAGGATTACTTGTAAAGATTTATGGATAATGGGAGGATTCAAGGAGTATTGTAAGATTTTTGCGAGGCTACATGGGAAGATATTTTATGAACATTATGCTTTTTAGCGGTGTAAGAAATGGGGAATAGGTGGTGGTCTTTTATAGGGAAGGAAAAGGGATCACAAGGAATTTCTAAAAAAAATTATGTGTTCACATGTTCTTATATAAAAAACTCTTAAAAACTAAAAAAACTCAATACTTGAAGGTTTATTACCTACCTTTGGATATATAATTGGTTTTGGACATGTTTCATTGTCTTTTTGGGTCTTAAATTTAATGTTTAGTACTTTATTAACCAAACTTTTCTCATAACAGATGTAATTAATTTAAATCACCCTCCCTAATATTTTTAGTCAAAATTTTTTAACATATCTGATATTATAAATTTTTATTATTAAAATTATGGAATATATTTTATAAAATTCTAATCATAGAAGAGGTATAAATTAATTTTAAATTAATCCCATTTTCAGGACGACACGACATGTTTTTAAATAAATAAGTATCAAAAGTTTACTATGTTTTTATGTCCAATATATATGAAGAATTAGTTCCAATGACCAATATTGGATTACAAAATAAAACTATTACCTAATTAAAAATTTAAATAAATTAAAATATATTTTAACCATGTAAATAAATTAAATTAAAAACCAGTTTTGAATTTAAAACCGGTATTTTTCACTATTCATGTAAAAATGATGTTTATCAGAAAAATCCCAAAAAATAACCATAAGATGATTTCAACATTATAAATTAAAAAATGAGTTTCAAATTATTATATTAAATTTCTAAATGTTTCTAAAATTAATTTTATTATAAGGTCATTAAAAGCGGTTTATTTGAAAAAATAATATTTTTAAACATAGAAAGGCTTTACCAAAAATAATTCCTTTATTATCAATATGTTCTATTTATATAAAACATTTATAAACAAAATTTTAAAATTATTTGTTAATATTAATATAACTAGGTTATAATTATCTTATTTAAATAATTAAAATAATAATAATGATGTTTCGTAAAAGATTAATGTTACATGCATCATATGCCAAATCAGTGTTTTGTGCATCTTACGACATCTCAGTGTTGTGTACAAGAAGTAATTTTATTGTGAAAGGAATATTTTACTCAGTTTATTGAAATATATAAATGAAAAATTAAATTTATTTGAAAAAAATAGGTCCATAAATACTCGGGGTGTTACATTCTTCTCCCCTTAAAATGAGTTTTCCCTCAAAATTCCTCATTCAAGTAAAAACGAAGGTGGATACTTCTAATTCATCATATCCTTAAGTTATCATATAGATTAATATAATTTTTTATTTATCCAAAAAATTATGAACAAGCGAGTGGTATTGTTTCAAACAACATTCTCTGATCAGCCCATAATTTTAACAGGTTTCTCTTCATAAGAAATATCTTGCTCCAGTGGTATGATCTCTGAGTTTAGTACATGTGAAGGGTTAGGTATGTACTTCTTCAGGACCAATACATGGAACACATCATGGAATTGATTGTGTTTTGGAGGAAGTTCCAAGAGATATTCTATCATCCCAATATAATCATGAATTTCAAAGGGGAAAATATACTTATGGATTAGTTTCCCTTTATTCTAGAATCTCATAACATTCTTACAGGGTGAGATTCATATAAACACATTTTCAAAAACATAAAATTCTAGATCATGCTTATTTTTATCATCTTAACATTTCTACTATCTTTGAGATGCCATGACATGCTACTAAATGATTCTAACCTTATCAACCATTTCTTCGTTGATCTCAGGGCCCAATAGCTTTCTTTTTCAAACCTCATCCCAACATGTTGGATGTCTACATTTTATCGCCTAAAGGGGTTCATATGGTTCCACCTGAATGCTTGAGTGAAAGATATTATTGTAAGAACACTCAATAGGAGGAAGGTATTTATCCCAAACACCTTTTAAATCAAAAGAACATGATCTCACCATATCCTCTAGGGTTTGAATTGTTCTTTCATAATGGTCATCTATTAGAGGATGATATGTAGTGCCAAAACTCCATTATGTATAATGTTTTTATAAAGACGTTTCCAGAACCTTGAGTTAAAACTCAGACCCCGATCAGATAAAATATAATGTGGTACTACAGGAAACCTTACCACTTCCATAATGTAGATCTTGGAAATCTGATAAAGAGGGAAATCTTCTTTGATGGAAATGAAGTGTGATGACTTAGTAATGAGATCAACTACCACCTATATTGCATTAAAAAGATTAGATGTTTTGGGTAGTCCAATGAAAAAATCCATAATGATGTTCTCCCATTTACATTACGGTTTGGGTAATGGATGAAACATCCCTATATACATTTTTCTTTAATCCTTTCCTTTTTGGAATACCAAACAACAAGATACAAACTCGGTGATATATCTCTTCATTCTATTATAGCTTAATTATTTTTTAAGTCCATATACATCTTCATATTTATAGGATGAATAAATAATGATGAACTATAAGCTTCCTCTAACAATTAATTCTTTAAATCTGGCACAGAAGGGATACAAACATGGTTCCGAAATCTTATCATTCCATCCTGATCAAGTTTACACTCAGAAAAATTTTGGAAAATATTTTTCTACTATTTATCTACCTTATGCACCTCCTTAATCTTCACATTGATAGAGGGTTGAACATTTATTTGAGAAATATATGATTCTTCCCCTTCCTTCAGGATTTCTAGATCCAATCTTTTAAATACTTAAAATATTGGATCTTTTGTGATCCTTATCATAGATAAGTTAGCATGATATTTGTGAATCAAAGTATTTCCCACCTTGTTGGCTTTCCAAGGGTGGTAATGTATTGATCTATCATAATCCTTTATCAACTCTAACCATATTCTCTGGAACATGTTCAACTCCTTCTATGTGAATATATATTTTAGAATTTTATGATCAGTATATATATCACACATTCCTCGTAAATATAATGCTTCTATATCTTTAATGAAAATATTACCATTTCAAAATCGAAATCATCACTTGGGTAATTTTGATCATGAACCGTCAACTATAGCGAGTCATTGGATATAACCATGTAATTTTACATAATAAAATATCCCAATACCTTCTTGGATGCATCACTATAAATTAAAAACCCTTCTTCACTACAGGGTAATGTAAGCACTGGTGCACTGACCAACCTTCTTTCCAGTTCCATGAAAATTTCCTCACATTCATATGTACAGAGAAGCTTAAAAACCATCTGAGTTAACTTTGTGTGAGGATTAGATAGTCATGAGAAATTCTCCACAATCCTTTGATAATATCTAGCTAAACCAAGGAAGCTACGGATCTCAGTCATTGTGGTTGGTCTAGGCCATCTTTCAATAGCCTCATTCTTTGACGGATCTACTTCTATACCATATATTGAGATTATGTGACCAAAAAATGAAACCTTTTAAGTAAAAAATCACATTATAATTTTTTTTATATAACTTATTATTCCTTAGGGTCATCAGTACAATTCTCAAGTGATCCTCATTCTCTTCCATGATATTTGAATAGATAATAATATCACCAATAAAGACTACCATGAACTATTTGAGATAATCTTTAAAGACTCTATTAATTAAATACATGAATATATTAGGGGAATTAGTAAGACCAAAATGCATCACTATATATTCATAGTGATCATACCTTGTATAAAAAGTCATCTTGGGTATATAATCCTTATTGACACCCAATTGATGATATCCAAAATGAAGGTCAATCTCAAAAAAGTAATGAGCTTCATGCAGTTGATAAAACAAGTCATAAATATGGGGAAGAAGATAATTTTTATTGATTGTGATATTTTTTATCTCTCTATAATCTATTCATAATCACATTGATTCATATTTATTTTTCAAAAAAGTACAGGTTCACCCAAAGGCGAAACACTTGAAAAAATGAATCCATTATCACGGTTTTCTTGGAGTTCCTTCTTCAATTCCTGCAAATCAATAAGGGCCATTCTATAAGGAGTCTTTGAAATTGGTTTGGAACCAGGTATAAGTTCTATTGAGAACTCAACATCCCATTTTTGTAGAAGACAAGGAAACTCTTCAAAAAAGACATCCACAAAACCCGAACAACAGGCATATCATCGATGTCGATATTCTCCCCAACCATTTAAGATAAAAAAACCATTTTAAATGGGAATTAAGACCCATAAGCTGGATGTAATCTCTACTGGAATTTAATAATTATCATCACATTGATGTATGATCATAATGTTGGGACCAAGTTGGATGGAGATGGATGTTTGAAGAGTTATCCTTTGCAGAGTGTTGTATTTGTTTGTCAAAGAAGATAAATCAATTCACTTTGTAAAAGGAACAGAAACAATGAAGATGCTTTTATGATTTGTATTTCACAAATATATTATGTTTGGAGAATTTTTGATTCATTCCTTATGAAGAGTAGAGAGATTAAAGAAGTGATTTTCGAAAATGAATGAAATTGGCGCACTAGTCAAGAGTGGCACACAAGTATTGGTGCACAAGTATTGTCGCGCAAGTATTGGCGCGCAAGTATATGTGGCGCACAAGTCATATTTTAAAATCATCACATCAAAATTTGACAAAGGAAATAAAATGGTGCACATGTTAAAGATTGGCTCGCAAGTCAAAAAATGGCGTGCAAGTATAAGTGGCGCACAAGTGTGGCACACAAGTATAAGCGGCGCACAAGAGTATGTTGCGTGCAAGTCATATTCTAACATCATCATATCAAAAATATGGAAATGGAAAGAAAGTTTCATGCAAGTGATGGAAGGGCGCGCAAGTGATGGAGAATCGCGCAAGTAGGAACGACGCACATGTGTATGTGGTGCGCAAGTCACCAAAATTCCTATAAATAGACCACTAGACTCCACATTTTTCTATGCTCAACACTTAAGATAAAATTAGATATCTGATCGCGCAAGTAGTATAAGGTGCTTTGATCACGCAAGCAGGTGGCGTGCAAGTGGAAGTGGTGCGCAAGTTGGGGTTAATTATAAGGCGCACAAGTTTTTCCGTGAAAGTTTTTCCACGCAATTTTTTCTGCACAAGCTGCCAAAGGCATGCAAGCAGGGAGGCGCGCAAGTAGGGAGTGGCGTGCAAGATTTCTGCACCCGGAGGTTCTTACAAACTTCTGGGTAGGAAAGTAAGGAATTTTTTTGAAAGATTTTATTTTTGAAAGATCATTAAGAAGCATAGAATATTCACATTACACTATTTGGGCTTAGAGGGGGAACACATACTATTCGATTGTTTTCAAAGTGCTACAAGAGTGTAAGTGTATATCCTACTAATTTTATTCCACATCAAAGGATTTTTTTCTAGTGGATTGTGTGGTACGGGATTGTTTTCGTACCATACCAAGGACGTAGATACTCCTATTGAGTAGTGAACCTTATTAATCTTGGGTTCCTTTGGTTGTGTGTATTTAGTAGGGAAGAAATCTATAACAGGAGGCGAAGGTTGTTTCAAAAAGGGGAAATATAAAACGAAAAATATATCAGTGATTCACCCCTACCCCTCTCAGTGATACCTGGATCCTGACTGGGAACTACAATTTCAGAACGATAGGTTCCCTTCGTTTATTCTTTGCTAAAGTGGTTCAAGAGAAGCTGTGATGGAGAATCTAAATTTCCTGAATAGTAAGGGGATTCCAATTTTTGATGGAAATAACTATCACATTTGGAAGGACAAAATGATTCCTTATCTTATGTCTCTTGGATATGATGTTCTTGAAACTACAACAGATGGATTTACTTCTATTGATGACAAGGTTCCTCTTACTCCGGTCAATAAGAAGAACCTTGAGAATGATGGAAGAGCTAAAAATGTGTTACTATAATCACTTTCTAAGAGTGAATTTTTAGGAGTGAAAGGTGTTGGTACTGCTAATGGAATCTGGGACAAACTGAAGAACATATATGAAGGAAATACAAAAGTGAAGAAGGATAAACTACAAATCTAGAGACTAAAGTATGAAGATTTGAAAATGGGAGAATCTCAATCTGTTGGGGATTTATTTACTAGGATAAATGATATTTTCAGTACAATCATATGTCATGGTGAAACGTTGGAGGATTCTAAAGTTGTTGAAAATATCTTGATAATTCTGTCTAACAAGTTTTATGCTAAAGTGTCTTCATTAGAAGATAGAGACCTGGAAACATTATCTTTGGAGGATTTTCATAGCACTATCATTACTTATGAGATGAGAAGAGAGAACACTATGAGGGAAAAACAAAAGCTGATAAAGAAATTTCATTCAAGGCTACAAAGAGAGATATGTCAAAGAAGACTCTTATTGAAGATGATGCTAGTGAATCTGATTCTGAAGATGAGGTATGTAACAATTCTGATGAAATTTTATCCTTGTTTTCTAAGAATGTGAAAAGAAGTACATGGAAATATAAGGGTAAACTTCCTATAAAGGTTTTTAAATGTGGAGCTATTAGAAACTTTGTGGCTAACTATCCTCAAAAGAATAAATAAGAAGAAAGTAGTGATGATATCATAATACCAAGAAAGTTGTGGAAGAAACAAGCTGAAAAAGATAAATATTTTTCAAAGGGGGAGGATAAAAAGTTCTTCAAATCAAAAATACGAAGCTTTTTATCTAAAGATGAAGATGAAGAAGATATCGAAGATGAATCTGGGAAATTAATTACTGAAACAACTAAAGAGAATAACTTTATTACTGCAGTGAATACTGAAGAGTATGATAACAACAGTTCAGAAGAAGAAGATACTAAACTTGAATATCATTTGAAAGAAGAGTTAAAATAATTCTTGGGGAAGATCAGAAGTGTTGAGAAGGAAAAAAAACAAGTTGATAAATGATAATTCCACATTAAAAAATTAATAAGGTTTTACTGATGAGAAAATCAAGATGGAAAAGGAGATTGATGATATGAAAAATTCTCTTGAGAATACAAAGAATCGTAATGATCATCTTGAAGTGAAGATAAAGGCAAATGATGAAGAGTTGGAACTTTTCCACCAGAAACATTATAAAGCTAATGAAATTAATATCTGTTTGAAAAATTCTATCACAGAAGATGGTGAATGTTCCAGTAATAATGAACCAAACAAGTATCCAAAAAAGTTACCTTCAATGGTCAAAATGAAAGATAGAACTAGTTCTGATAAGAACAATGCTGGAAAGGCCTTGTATATGGTCAAAGTTAGCAATGCTGAAAAATCAAAAGTGCATAAAAATCAAAAGCCAAGAAAGACATCTAATACTTTTGGTGCTATTAAATCTGAACTGAGAAAGGGAGTTACAAATTAAAACATGAAGGTTGATGGTAAGTATAGTTCTATTATGAAAGTTGTTGAGAAGCGTGTTCACAAATCTGGTCAGTATAGAAGTTTCAAAGGAAAATATTCTTTCTATGGTTATTGCTGGTATTGTGGTGGATTCAAACAAATGGAAAATATGTGTTGGTTCAACCAAAAACATTAAAACTATTCCAAAATTTTTGAAAGAAAAGGATTTTGGGGGAGTAAATCCTTTCAAAATAGAAAGTCTCTAAGTAAATTTCAGAAGATATCTGAGAAAAATGATGTGAAAGTTGAGAAAAATTTCCAACCACTTGAAACTATTTGTGAAAGATGTGATTGACGTGGACATCTTACCAAGGGCTTCCTTAGTGTGTTACCAGAGCAACAAAAGATTCCTAATAATTCTCAAAAGACAGAGTTTTTAAAAGCTAAAAGGGACAGGTCTGATAAGTCCAAAAAGAAAGAGTGCATGGTTGTCTGGCCAGAACACATTGACCTAGCTAGGAAATTGGAGGAAGCACAACATAAAGTGAAGGAAAATGAAGAACAAAAAGCTCTTGTTGTCGAAACTGATTTGAAAGCTACAAAAGGAGACCACCCATGGATTATTGATAGTGTGTGTTCTTCTCATATGAAAGGATACTTAATGTTGCTAAAGAATGTGAAATACTTCAATGAAAGAACCATTACATTTGGAAATGATGAATCTCTGAGAATCAAAGCTGTTCGATCAGCCATCATCGGAAAAGAAAAAATGAATTCTAAGAAAACATTATATGATGATGGGTTGAAACATAATATTCTAAGTGTTTCACAACTCTATGACGAGGGAAAAAAATTTATATTCAGAAAAGATGGATTTTTTGTGAAAAGTGAAAAGGATGGAAATATAGTTACAAGGGGCCAACACACAAGAGGGAATTTGTTCCAAGTTGGTGAAGTGTAGAACTCTTGTCACATGGGTGTTGTGGATAAAAACCAGTTATGATATAAAAGGCTAGGACATTTGTGTCAGAGAAATATGTGCAAGTTATAAACGTGAGACAGTGTCCAATATATGCCTGATTTATCAAGAATAAGAGATTGGTGCAGCACTATTTGTGAAAAAGGGAAGACTACAAACACTTTTCATATGAGATTTGAAATTATTTCAAATAAAACCTTGGAACTTATACATTCTGATATATGTGGACCAATGAGCAAGAAATAAAAAAATGGAGATAATTACGTCATTTCTTTCATTGACAACTTTACTCGTAATACTTGTGTTATGTACATGAGACATAAGTCAGATGCTCTGAAAATGTTTAAGAGTTCTAGGAGGAAAGCAGAAAAGGAATGTGAGTATTCAGTGATGAAGTTGAGAACTGATAATGGTGGTGAGTATAAGAATGAATATATTAAAAGTTACCTTGAGAAACATGGAATTCGGAATGAGTTCATTTCCCTATATAGACCTCAACAAAATGGGGTTTCTAAAAGAAAGAATCGAAGTATGGTAGAAATGGGGAGAACTATGTTACTTGAACATAGTCTTTCTCATTATTATTGGAGACAAGACATGAGAAATGACGTTTATATTCAGAACAGATGCTTCTAGAGGCCAAAATCAGATATGACTCCATATGAAATGTTCTATGGAAAAAATCCAAGTCTGAAACATTTAAGAGTATTTGGGAGTCCATGCATTATAAATAAGAAAGGTGGAAACCTTGGAATGTTTGAGAAAAGAGGAGATTATGGAATTTTTCTTCCTTATGCTCTAGAAGGAAGAGGATATAGATGTCTCAACAAAGAAACATGAAGAATTATTGATTACTAAGAAGTAAAAGTTGTTGAAAATGTTTCTAAAAAAAAGAATTTATATGTTGATGAGGAAGTTGAGGAGGATAAAGAAGCTTTTGTTAATGATTCTGATAATGCTACAGACTATGTTAATCCTACCATTGAAGAGGAATTCGAGTCAGAAATCTCAAGTGATGAGGATGAAGTTCTAACAACTCATCCTAGGATGAGGAAACAAGTGGACGCTCAGAATATTATTAGAGATAAACATTAGAGGGTTCAAACAAAGATAACAACAGATGTTATATCACATAATTCTCTTTATACGAAAGTTGAACCAAATGATGTAAATGAAGCATTTGAGAATCCATAATGGGTTCAAGCAATTAATGAAGAGCTTGACCAGATAGAGAAGAATGATACTTGGGAACTTTTACCCAAGCCGGACAACAAGAACATTATTGGTACAAAGTGGGTTTTTTGGAACAAGCTAAATGAAGAAGGTAAAGTAATAAGAAAAAAAGAAAGATTGGTTTTCAAATGCTATTCACAAATTGAAGGCATTTATTTTGATGAAACCTCTTCCCCGATGGCAAGATTAGAATCAATCATAATTTTTCTTTCTATTACTGCACAATGAGGTTACAAAATCTTTTAAATGGATGTAAAATATGTATTCATTAATGGTGACCTTGACGAGGATGTTTACATTGATCAACCTTGTGGATTTTTATTGGAAATGATGAAAGTTATGTGTGTAGGTTGAAGAAGGATTTTTATGGGCTAAAATAGGCTCTGAGAGCATGGTATTCTAAATTAGATACTTTCTTAAAGAAGATGAACTTTAAGAAAGGGAGAGTTGACAACAATCTCTACATCTAGGAATGTCAGTAGGTTTCACTGATCATTATTGTTTTTTTCTATGATATTATATTTTCTGGAAATGATGAATGATCATGTGAAAAAATTGCTGAGAATATGAAAAAGTTATTTGAGATGTCCATGATGGGAGAAATGAAGTACTTTCTTGGGCTACAAATTTCACAGAAGAAGAATCACAATTTTCTATCACAAGAAAAGTATGCTAAGGATCTTCGGAATAATTTTGGAACGGAAAATTTGAAATGAGTTTCCACACCTTTTTCAGTGGGAACCAAGTTGTCTAAAGATGGAGAAGGCACGGAAGATGATCAGAAAGAGTTTCGAAAGCTGATTGGAAGTCTGTTGTACTTGACTGCCTCAAGACCCGACATCGTCTATGCTATCTCTTTATGTGAAAGATTTCAGAGTGCTTCTAAAGAATCACATTTCATTGCTAGAAAAAGAATTATCAGATATATCACAGGCATAAAATTTTTTGGAATTGGGTATGATGGCTCAAGAAATATTGATCTATTCAGGTATTCTGATGCTGATTGGGCAGGAAATGTTGATAATCAAAGAGCCACAAGTGGTAGAGTTTTCTTTATAGGGAAAAGTGGTTTTAGTTGGTATACCAAGAAACCGAATTCAATAACTCTTAGCACAGCTGAAGTTGAGTATGTTGATGCTACTCAAGATGCAACTCAACAAATGTGGATGACGACTTAGCTGGAAGATATACTTTTTGATGTAAATCTACCATTTCTCTTGGGTTGTGATAATCAGAGTGCAATCAATATTACAAGAAATCCAGTACAACATTCTCATTCAAAACAGATTGATATAAAGTACCACTTCATCAAAGAGCAGGTGGAGAAGAATTAATTGAGAATGGAGTGTGTTCCAACATCTAAACAAGTTGCTGATATATTCACAAAACCGTTACCGAAGGAACCATTTTCAAAATTGAGGTTGAACATGGGTGTCCAACCTCCTTCTCATCAAGGTTAAGGTATGTGTTTCTGTCCCAACTATCATATTTCCTTTGGATAGTGTTGTTAAGGGGGAGAATTGTTTCCTAAATATATCATTAAAGATGCATTCATAAAGGGGGATTTTTGGGTAAGCAGTGAATCCATCAAGTATGTGTGTGAACTAGTCTAACTTTTTTTTGGATTGGTTGTAGGAACCTATTTTTTTTGTATTCAAGAAGGATGAAGTAAAAGCTTAAAAGATGTTAAAAAAGATGTTCTGAAGAAGGTTGAGGAGATATGACCATGAGATTTCATATTCACTACATTTGGACAGCATGGTTTTGGATGTCAATAATTCTTGTTTCCTACAATGAGTTAGCTCACGTAGGCTTAGAATTTTTGATAACTATTCCATTTCATAAGGTTACAAAGTTCAGTGATTTACGAAACTTGGTTGAATAAAAAATCTAAAGGGGGAGATTTTTGGGACCAAGTTGGATAGAGAAGTAATTTTGAAGAGTTAGCCTTTGCACAATGTTTTATTTTGTTGTCAAAGAAGATAAATCAATTCAATTTTTAAAAGGACCAGAAACTATGAAGATTCTTTGCTGATTTGTATTTCACAATTATCATAAGTTTGGAGAACTTATGATGCAAGCCTTATGAAGAGTAGAGAGAGAGAGAGTAAAGAAGTGATTTTGGAAAAGGATAGAAAGTGTCGCGCAAGTCAAGAATGGAATTCAATTATTATTGCACAAGTATTGGCACGCAAGTATATGTGGCGTGCAAGTCATATTTCAAAATCATCACATAAAAATTTGACAAAGGAAAAAAATGGCGCGCAAGTTAAAGATTGGCACGAAAGTCAAAAAATGGCGCACAAGTATAAGTGGCATGCAAGTGTGGCACACAAGTATACGTGGCACGAAGGTGTATGTTGCGCGAAAGTAATATTCTAACATCATCATATCAAAAAAATGACAAAGGAAATAAAGTGTCGCGCTAGTGATGGAAGGGCGCGCGAGTGATGGAGCGGCATTCATGTGATGGAGCGAAACACAAGTTGGAATGGTGTGCAAGTGTATGTGGCATGAAAGTCACAAAAAATTCAAATAAATAGATGACTAGCCTCCTCATTTTTCCATGATCAACACTTAAGAGAAAATTATAGCTCTGATTGCACAAGTAGTAGAAGGTGCTCTAATTGTGAAAGAAAGCGGTACTCAATCTGAAGTGGCGCGCAAGTTGAGGGTTATTTATAAGGCATACATGTAGGGTGTCATGCAAGTTTTTCTGCGCAAGTTTTTCCCTACATGTTTTTCCATGCAAGTTGCCAGAGGCGCGCAAGTTGGGAGGCACGCATGTAGGTGGTGTGCAATTAGGGAGGAACGCAAGTAGGGAGTGGTGTGCTAGCTGTCTGCACCATGAGGTTCTTATCAGCTTCTGAGTAGGAATGTGAAGCATTTTTTTGAAAGATTTTATTTGTAAAAGTTCATTAAGAATCACTGAATCATTACATTACCCTATTTGTGATAAGAGGGAGCACACTCACTATTGGATTGTTTTGAAACTACTACACTAGTGTAAGGGTATATCATACTTGTTGTATTCCACATCAAAAGATTGTTTTCTAGTGGATTGTGTGGTACTGTATTGTATTCGTACCATACCAAGGATTTAGCTATAGTTGTTGAGTAGTGAACCTTTTCAATATTTTGTTTTTGTGGTTGTGTGTGTTCATAAAGGAAGAAACTCTTTAACAGGAGGCGAAGTTTGTTTCAAAAAGGGGAATCTTAAAAAGTAAAAGATATCACTGATTCACCCCCTCCCCCTCTCAGTGATACATAGATCCTGACTGAGAACTTCACATAGGTGGGTCTAAAATATCGAATATAAATTCCCTTCCATGACAATTGAGGTTGGATTTATGAAAGTAAATCCAATAAATGCCTAAGATGACATCAAATTCAACCAAAGGAAGAATGGCAAGATTTGAAGGAAGCACATTCCCACAAGATTCAACTAGAGATGAATCATAGACCTGAGATGCAATCATTGTACCATTAGAGGTTTACACTGGTAATTACACCTCTAATTGTTTTGGAGGAATCATAACACCCTTAGAAAAGTCATTATATATGAAATAGTGGGTAGATCCAAAATCAAATATGAAATTAGTAGTTCTAGATTGGATGGTAAATGTACCATTCATCACACTGTTATCACACTCCTCATAAGATATAGAAATTGCATGAGATTTCCCCTTATACATCATCTTATGAGGTTGCTGTTGTCAATCATCACCACAAACACTTGGGTTTGAAAAGTAGTTAGCATAATGTCCATTATCCTTACATTTGAAGCACTGAGTCATGGGAGGTTCATTCTGTGCTGTTTTTTCCCCATTAGCGTTTTGAGCCAACTTCTTCCCATCACCTTGGCAATCAATTTCCTGATATCCTTTCCGTCCATGCTTAAAACATTTTTCATAACCCTTAAGGAAATTTCCTCCATGCTTCTTCCTATACATATTTCATAAAGGAATGTTCATCTTCTTTTATTAATCATTTTTAGAGTTTCATTTTAACTCCATATTCCTCTTCTTGTCAACAACATGAGATTTACATGTGACTCCTACCTACATTTCAACATTGATTTAATAACGCACAATATCTTTATATCTAATAAATTATCATATGTCCGAAGAACTTTTGAGACTTTTATTTAGGCTACATAAGAACCTATCAACATTACTTTTGGGTTGGAAGATAATTCATGAAGCATACCTCACATGTCTTGTGAAATTATCCTCATAGGTACCAATAGACTCATCATTCCTTTTATTCAACTCAAGGATATATTTCTCCATATTGATATGAAGAATTATAGGAATTTACTTATTGAAATATAAGTTCATGAACTCGTCCCAAACCATGGATAAATCTCATCATGCTACCTCAAATTATTGATTATAGTCCATCGGTGACCTGCTTCTCCTTCTAACCGATAAACAACTAGAATGACCTTATCATGATACGAACCCTGAAGAATGGAGAATAAATTTTCAGTGGTACTAAAATATTGTTCAACAACAAGTGGATTGGGAGTCCCTCTAAAGTCAGGTGGATGTTTCTATATGAAAGACTCAACAAAATGATGTTTCCTCCTTTTCTCATTTGTAATTCCACTATGAATCATACCTTAACATAGTTGTGTGATCATAACAACAAGGGTTTTCATTAAATCTACCAAAAACTTTAGTTGTTCATGAGGATAGTCATTGAATTGTCTGTCACAATCTCCATTAACATGACTCATTAGAGTTCCATCCATTGACTAAAACCAAAAGCATAGAGTTAGAAATAGTTATCATAACAACGAACCACATAATTAAGAAACAGAACTTATAGGATGTATAAACTATGATGCCTTCATTAATCGATGACACCTTAGGGTTATCAATCATTATTCATAGTCAACATAGGTTTAAATCCTTCAAAATGGTTCTTAAAAAGTTTGTTAATTCCCAAATCATATCCCCTGGGAGTGTTAAACCAGTTGTGTAGAAAGGCCCATTTTAATGTACCCGATTACCCCGAGTCAAGCCCAAAACATCTTTTTGGAGTTATTACACATATGAAAATCAGTTCCAGATCCACATCCACTTGTATTATATAGATAAGGATGTATTTTTAGGGAACCACTCACTATATCCTTCACCAAAATTATAGTACATTTTCTTATACTTTGACGCAACCCTATACTTAGCCTTAAACATGTTCTCACCACGTTTTTCTCATCCTAGTTTACAATGGTTAACTATAACTTTTCTCCGATACCGATTTTAGCGACCTGATATTTTCAATAATTAAAATCACATTACATTTTTGGAATACTTAAAAATTATATAAACAAATTCCCAAAGACCATAGTTACTATAGTTCCTTTTGAAACATGGAAATATAAAACTGGTATATAAGTGAGCTACAACATAACACATTGGGTTCTCCTAGACAAGCACCCATCTTATACATATCAAACATAGTACATATCCTCATAACCTGGGGGAATGGAAACATAAAAATGGGTGATCTCAAATGCTCTGTAAGGGTATACATGGTAGACATGTAAGCATAAACAGAAGAATAAGGGTATAATAATGTGATCATGAAAATATAAGATCATATCTTGCATATAAAATATCATATCGTAAAGCATGGAAGTTCATAAAACATGAATTATAAATAAATAAAGAGTATAATCCATGAACAAATAACATAGGAATAAAACATGGAATTATGGAAAAAAATAAGCATATAATGTTTCCCATTTTGGACAAGGCATCACTTATAAGACCATCTTTGTGGAAAAAGTCCTTTACTGAACTGAGTAATCCCAGTTCCAGACCTGTATTACAGAACTGAGTGACCCTATTTCCATCTATTTCATTATATGTTGAGTAACCCTCAATATAGGCAGGTATTAATGAACTATTTAACCCTCATTCCAACCCTATTTTATCTCATGATATCTAATTCTTTACATAATGAATTGAATGGAGATAAAGGTCACACATGTCATATAATGAAATCAAACATACATTTTTCAGAAGGTAATAAATAATCATACCATATACCATGAAATTAAATCGGAATCTTAAACATGTAAAATTATCATAAACTATGGAAAGATGTCAGTTTCATAATCAGTTCATCATAATCTATGAAAAGAAGTGCGTTTCAAAATCTTATAATCTGAGAAAGAGAAATAGGCTTCATAAACATCATTCCATTAAAACATAATCCCTTAAAAGAAATAATATGAATATAAACATTGAATAATTTCCCCATAATGTTATGATTATCACCAATGGATGTTTTCTTTTATGGGAAATAATTTTGAATGATCTTTCAAAAACATTTCTTGCGGAAAATATCTTGTCTTCTTAAAAGATACTTTTTATAACCTAAATCATTTCGAAATCCTTTTTCCTTAAAAATATATTAGAAAACATATGAATTATGCATTAAAAACAATAAAAAAATATAAAATGCCTTTTCATTTAAAATAATATTCAAGGATCTTTTGAAATCATTTTTGAAAACAATTTTGAAAAAATGGTTTTTGAATAGAATATATTTACGATTGAAGAAATATATGATCATATTTTACATAGACAAATTATCCTATGTAACAAAAGTGTAAAAATGGTTAAAAAGCATGTGGATATCATGAATAACCATAGGATAAGGAAACTAATTAATATTCTTTATATATGGATCACAATATTTCCTAAAAGGAATCATAAATGTAAACAATATTGAATAGCGATGAGATTGTCTCAATGAACTTTTATAACTTAGTGACTTGGGAATGTACTATCCATGTAAGAAAATAAAATTAAATGAGGCTTAAGATATAACAAAAAATAACTAGAGTCCTGATAAAAAATGTATAATGGATTTATATAAACCTCAAAAAGAGTTAAAGTGTATAACAAAACATATGTCTCAAAGAAGGAAAATTGAGACAAAACTGTTTTCCCGATTTGGTAACTTTTGGAAGATAAAACCAATGAAATAATGATCATAAAATTATATGTGAATGAAAATAAATAAAATTATAGGATACAAAGAATACAAAAATGTTATGTACATACAATATACAATATTAAAGAGTGGTGAACATAACATATATCTCATAGAAATTAAATGTGAGATGAAATTCCCTTACCTTATGTATTGACTCTCTCCGTACTCTTGCAATCTTACTATACAATAAATATAGGTTTATTATTAATATTTCAAAAAATAATATTCTTATATCATTTACCATATATGTTTTGATTATGAATTTATATTTCCCACTTTTTAACGATCCCATGTTAACATTTCACTCCATGTAATATTCGCTTTATTATTCGCATGTTTCTTAATTTGTTAAATCATTGGTATTTATACTTATATTATGATTATAAAATTTAAAACAAATATAAATATAAGATATTTAAATTTTATGCGTATTATAATAATATATATAATATAGGAGTATAAAATGAAGTACACCGTTCATGGAGATGATAAGTTTTAGGTACACATGAACGATGTTTCTATTTTTATTATCGTATTGAAAGAATGTATGTAAATGAAATATATATATATATATATATAATTATAGTAGAATTAATATATCATATATATCATATAATTTCATTAAATCCATCCTTAATACATTCCATATGGTGTGTGAACGAATCACACCGGTTTGACATGGCAGTAGTCCACACTTCCTCAAACAAGATTATCGTATTAACACCAAATACAATGTAAAGATATGTGTGCTTTAAAAAGAATAAATAAGCTGAAATACATAGTAAATATAAAATATTACATATATAAATATAGCTTCCATCATATTTTCCACCATGATTTTTGGTAAAGGAGAAATGAAAAAAAACTGTTTCTTGAGGCAGTAGTTAACCGTACACAGAAACAGTATGCTCAATATCCATTAGATGGAGGTGTGTGTAAGTGTAGGTAAGAAACTTTTCTGGAAAGAAATTGTATATGTATTATACTAGCGTTTTAACACAATAATTTATTAAATATAGTTAAATGGTTGAATAAGGTAAATAAAGAAAAGGAGCTTGAGAGAAGACGCTACCTCTTTGTAGGGTAACTCCTTTTGGTTTTTGACAAAAGGAATACATGAGAATATTTAAGCCTAAAGTTATGATTAAAGGTAAAATAGAGACTTTTTGTAGGATAATTAGGTATATCATGGATTAATGTAAAATGTTTGAGAGGTGTGATAAATGGGAAGAGGTGGTGGCCTTTTATAGGTAAGGAAAACGACTCATTAGAAATTTCTAGAAACAAGTTAGGTGTTAAAAAGGTCATAACTAAAAAAATTATTAAAAAAAACTAATAAATAATGGAAGATTTATGGACAAACTATGTACATCCAATGGGTTTTGGACAAGTTTCTAGGTCATTTTGTGTCGTAACATTAAAAATTAGTACTTTATTAACATAATGTTTCTCTAAACGGATGTTATTAATTTTAATCACATTCACTAATTTTGTTTGTAAAAATAAAATTTCACCTTATAAGAGATTATAAAATATTTTTATTCAAAATATGGAATCCATTTCACCAAATTATAATCATATAAGTGTCATAAATTAATTTAAAATTAATCATATTATCGGGACGACACTGGGAGTTTTTATGGAAAAAAGGATCATAAGATTGAAAAGTTTTTATGTCCAATTTAAATATGGAATTGGTTCCAATGACCAAAAATGGATTATATGATACAAATGTTATTTAATTAAAATTTCAAATCATATTAAAATATATTTTAACCTTATAAATAAATTAAATTAAAAACCAGTCTAGAATTAAAAACTGGTATTTTCATTATTCATTTTAAAATGATGTTGGTTAGATAAATCCTAAACATTCACCCTAATATGATTTTAAAATTATAAAATCATAAATTATGGTTATTATATGAAGTTAAATTTCTAAACATGTTTTAAAATTTTAATTTGAAGGTTAATAATAACAGTTTATTTGAGAAAACCTCATTTTTATAAATAGAAGGACTTTATCAAAAATAATATCATTTATTATCAATGTTTTATTTATATAAAATAAGTATAAAAAGTATTTAAAAAGTATTTATTACGATTCATATAACAAGGTTTAACTGCTAGGATTCAATTACATCTTGTAAATAATTAAAAAAATAAAAATGGATGTTTCGTAGAAACTCAGTGTTGCGAATATCTTACACTAACTCATTGTTTCATGCATCGTATGACAACTAAGTATTGTGTGAGACAAGTTTTATTAGTGTAAAATTAAAATTTTCATTAGTGTGTCTCATTATATAAATAAAAATAAAAATTTATTAAAACAAAATAGGTCCATAAAAACTCAGGGTGTTGCAACGTCCTCCAATGGCCTGAAGGCCTTCTTTTTTATTGATTTTTGATAATCCACATTTCAAGGGGTGAGGTGAAGCCCTTACAAGGCCTATAAGAGAAATTATTACATGGACCATAGGCCTTCGAGGAATTCATTTCCCATAGGCTTCAAACATTACATGAAACCCATACTAACTACATGGAACTGCTCCTCCATAGCATCTTTATTGTGAAATCATCTCTCCACATTCACATGGTTGATTGGCTAGGCTTTCCCATGGATGCACAGGCTTCTCCTGATGGTATATTCCATACACTCTCATTCTTACAATCCATTTAGCTTTTCTCTGGTGTAATCTCTTTTCTCCTCCTCCTTTTGAAGCTTGTTCATTGTAGGTTATCTGGTTTGCATCTTCACTAAAGGTAGCCAGAAGGCCTTGAGGTGGCCCGAAGGCCTGGGTGGCCCGAAGGCCTTAAAGGACTCAGGGACCAAATTAGTGGCATGAAGGCCCAAATGGGGGAATATTCCCAGCTGCTAGAGTTCCAAACATTTCCTGCTACAATTCCACTATAGTAAATGTTACAGTGCCTGCTATAGTGCCCCTGCAGTACCCAAAAATTAGCCTCCACCTGGATTTGATCCCGTGGCTCATGGATGCACTTAATGGTTCCTCACCAACTGGGCTAAGGCTCATGTGCTGGAAACATGTTTAAGAGAGATAAATAAAATACATTATGAACTTAAAATATGTTTAGTGGATGCAATAAGTGATAATCTACCATCCCTACTTGATGAAGAATATCAAAGGGGATAATATAATTATGGATAAAATTTCCATTATCTCTAAATATCATAATGTTTTCCTTGTATAATTTCATAGAGATACTTTATCAGTATCTTTTAATTAAATATTTGAACAAAAATTTTCATCATAGCTTTTCTATCAGATATGTTCTACCTTAATGTGCTACTCAATGGATCTAACTTTTTCTTACATTTCCATATCAATATCAGGTCCCATTATATTTATTTTTCTAATGTCATCCCATCACATTATATTTCTATACTTCTTTCTATAGAGATATTTCAAAGGTTCTATATGAATGCTCAAGTGAAATCTATTGTTGTAATAAATCATGACTAGAGAAATCCATTGATCCCAAGAACCTTTGAAATACATGGAAAAATATCACATCATATTGCATTAAGGATTATTCATTATATTTTTATGTCTAACTATTTATGGATGATAAGAATTACTGACACTCATCTATGTATATTGATCCTACTAAAGAGTTCTCCAAAAATTTGATGTAAAACATAAATCTAGATCGAAAATAATAAAATATTATATTCCATGTAACTTTACATTTTATTTATTTTATATTTTGGAAAAGTTTATGAGGAGAAAAATATAATATTATAGCAATTAATTTTGATTAATTTATAATTTGATTGACTGAAACAAAAATATAATTATGGAATTTATAAATTTTGGGGAGATTGAAGGAAAAATCCACACTCTTGTTTTCCCATTTCCATTTTATTATGGGTAATGGTTATAACATAACCTTATAATTTTTTATCTCATTTTTACCTTTTTTACAAACCACAAACTGAGATACGTACTCTAAAATACAACAATTCAAGTTAACCAACCATAAATACTCAGTATGATATCTATATGACTTCATACTTCCAGGATGAATAGGGAATGTTGAACTATTTTCATCATACAATAGCTCATTTTTCTTTTATGTTATTGGAAAGACACATAAATGGTCCTTGAACAATATAATTCCATCAAGGTATAACTCAATAAAATTTCTCACCATCTTATGAATCGCTACATATTCCTTATAAACCACTTTAATATTCACATGGATTAATAGTTGAATACTTATATGAGATATATGTGATTTCTCCCCTTCCTTAAAGATCTACATATCCATACATTCCTAATATATAATTATTGGATGTTTTATGACCAAAATCATAGATAATCTAGCATGATCCTTTCAACTCAAAGCATCATCTACCTTATTAACATTACCATGATGGTAATTTATTCAAAAGACATAATATTTATTGAAATCCTACCATATTCTCTGGATAATATTATTATATTTATATGTCAATATACACTTTAAAATTTTATTATCAGTATATATGTCATACCTTTCCCATTAAGGATAATGAATCTATATATTCAGTTGAAAAATTTCCACATTAAACTCGAAATTTTTACTTGGTTAATTTTTCCCATGAACCTTTAATTTTCATGAAGCATAATCTATAATGATATTATTATTCAGGAGGAAACATCCTAGTCCCTTATTAGATGCATTTATATAGTTCACAAACCCTTATCTAATATAGGTTAGTATAATAATATGTGAATTAAATAATCCACTCTTCATCTCTATTTAATTATATTCCATTTCATATATGCAATGTAACATGTCTCCCTTATATGTTAACTAGGTTAATGGATTATATATCCATGATAAACATTCCAAAATGAATCGATAATATCACAAAAAACTCTGAAAACTATGTATAATATTCATAGTGGTTGGTCTTTTCAAATGTTCAATAACATCCATATTTTATGGATCTATAAATATAACCTCTCAAGAGATTAAATGACCAAAGAATAAAACATTTTTTATTTCAAAATTCACCCTTGGTAAAAATTTCATATGAATTTTTCTTCCTTAAGGTATTAGGAATAATCCTTAAGTGATTATAATACCCTTCCTTACTCTTGAAATATATAAGGATGAATTCTATAAAGGCTACCAAAAAATTATCAAGATAATATCTAAAGAATATATTTATTAAATCCATGAATATAGCTAGGGAATTAGTATGATAAAATGAAATCATTTTAAATTTATAGTTTCCATTCCTTATAGTAAATGTTGTCTGGGGTTTTACATCACTTTTGACCCTCAACTAATAGTATATAGATTGAAGATCAATCTTGGAAAAAATATTGTGATCCCTATAATTGATCAAAAAATTCATTAATATGGGGTACAATATACTTATTCTTCATTATGGTCCTATTAAGTTATTATTAATCAATATAGATTCACATTTATCCGTATATTTTCTCAATTTTTTTCCAACACTCCCCATGGTGGAACACTTGTCCAAATTAATACCCCATCAAGATTATATATTAGTTTCATATTCAATTACAAATACTCATTTAGGGCCATTCTATTCGGATTATTTGAAATAGGTTTAATACTAGTTATAAGTATTATTAAAAACTGAACTTCCCTATTTAGAGTATAATTTGGAAATTAATTTGGGAAAACATAAAAAAACTCTAATTTTATAGGAACATCATTGATGACTAGTTTCTACAAAACTATATGAGATAAGACCCCTTTTGAATGGAAATAAAGACCCATATATAGGATTTAACTTCTAGTTGATATTAATATTTATCATCATACTGATAGACCATCATAGGTTGGTTCGTAATATCCAACATAACTTCCCATACACCGAAAATGATGTGGGATTTATGTAAAGAAATCCAATCGAGGATTAAAATTAAATAAAATTACATTTTAATAAGATTTACATGAGAAATATTTTTATAAACATCAACATTATATAATTACTTATTTGGTTTAGGATTTATCACATAGAAGAGGGAATTGATTTGGATAATGAACAGGTTCCCCAAAATTAAAACAATGAACTATAGATGGTTACTCATGATAAAAATTATTTCCTTCTATTATATTCTTAATTCCACTTGAAAATTAATTTCTATATTACCTTCCTTTATATATACAAAAAACTTTCCCATTAATTTGAGGCATTCTATAGGGTGTCTATTTCAATAGTTTTAACATGACAAAAATTGGGCCTTCCATACACCATGGTATCCACCCCCTAAGATCTCAATGACCTCTATTCATCTCTTTATTGGTGATTCTAAGAGTTGGTTAAGGTTTAGATTTTTAATCATGTTTCATGATAACTAATTAAGTATAATCACAATATATTACACCATAATAACCATACCCTTTGGTTTCTTATAATCCCCAAATTTTCCATCACATTAAATGTTAACATGGTTCTTTCAAGTTTCAACCATTGACAGAAACTAGAATGGATTGTGGGAGATACAATAATCATAGTTGGAAAACATATAATCTTGAAAAATAATTGGTAGGTTGTCTAAATAATGAAAAATTATATTCAATCTATGACACCTTAAGTTTAACCTAAGTCATTCATGGTCGTTATCTATTCGAATCCTTCATAATGGTTCATAATGAAATTGTGAATTAAACAAATGATATCCCCTAACAGTGTCAAACTAGTTCAATAGTAAGGGAACAATCACAATGAACCAGAATAATGGATGAGATATACCAGACCACCTCTTTTCGTGGTTATCACCCCTATATTCATCTATTCCAAAACCAAATCCACCTATAATAACTATTTATAGATGTTTTTTTATTAAACCACACTCCTTTATTTATTATAGCATAATAATTTTTCATATACATAAGAGTATCATAAGGGTTATCACTAAATTTTTATCATCCTAGTTTCCAATGTCAACTAAACCTTTCTCTGATATAGAATATAGAGACTCATACTTTTCATTCATAAATATTACATCTTATTAGATAAATATTGAATACATAACATTAGGATTCTTTCTAAAATAAAATAGTTCTATTATATTTGTACACATGTATATATAAAAAACTTGTTCATAAAATATTTAGACAATATCACACTTACTTAATCACAACTATATCCCTTCTTATATACATTACAAATAAACCATTTTTAATATACCGGTGAAAATAAAACATAATAATGGGTGAGATCTGATGCACAGTAAGGAAAACAATTCATATTTCAATGATAGTTTAAATATAACAATATAATAAAGGGTAATAGAACATGATATTAATCTTTGAAAGTTATTCCCATAAATTCTTAAATCACGAGCATGAGTAATGGTATAAATATTTCATGTTTATAATGCACGAATCCTAAAGGGTTCAGAGAATATGAACAACGAGAACATAAAAGTGGAATAAGATCGTGTCATAATTTGTGTAATTATCATATTAATAGAAATATTATTTCAAGGATACCTATAAATACCTTCATTATATGTTATTAATAGGATATCCACCCATGTACCTACATAATCCTTGAGATAATCTTCTACATACCCTATTTTCAACTTGGGATAACCTCCTGGGTACCATCATTCAGGCATGAGATAACCTCTAATGTACCCTTTGATGTCATAGAACATTAATATTTACCCAATTAAATGGATGTGTATATTTATGGGCCAAAAAATTACATAATCATAAATAAATTCTTATGTATGACATATGATCATTAAACTGTTGATTATAACTCAACTAGTAGAGAAGAAAAAGGGTTTCATTGGCATTTAATCAGCATAACCATAAACCCTAGATAGTAAAAATAAATGAAATATCATTGGATCATATAACTAGTAAATCCAAAGCAACATTAAATTATGTTATCATATATTAAAAATTAATTTGAAATATCAAATGAACATTTCTTGATGAAAATACCCTTCTAATTTTTAAATCATATATTAAAATGTAAAAATGTAAAAAAATTTAAGGAAATTTTTTTCATTGAACGATAAAATTGAAACATTTTATAGAATTATACAATTCATTGAGTGGAGATAATGAAATTAGGTTTCATTCTGGTTATGTATATTATTGTAAAGATTTCATTCATATTTTCAATGAAATATTAAAAGTACCTTATTTGGAAAATCAAAAGTAAATTCATTTTAAACTATATTGTGAAAAAAACACCAGGGGTAAATATGACTTAAAAATCATATAATATTGTAAAAATTATTTTTAAATTTTTCTATAAAAGATGGATATGGATGAAAAATGGTTTTTCACCGAAGAGATATATAAATTCATTTTTCCTTAAATATATCTTCTTGATCTCTAGAGAAATTAAAGTGTTAGAAATGAAATATATGAATGAATTCTAAATAAATAAACGTAGTATAATAAATTTAAATTATTTTTTCAGGAAAGTTTCTTATAATTTACATAAATTAAAATTAAATCATTAATAATCCTGATTAAAATGTGATTAAATCATAAATCCCTTACCATTTTGGTATCATCAAAATCAAAACATCATGAAAGAGAGAAAAGTATATGGATATGTAAATACCCATAATTTTAATGATAAAAACTACAAAATATATTCATTTTAATTATATACAGCATATGATATAAACTTAATGTGAATATGAAATGTGTCTCAAAAATATAAAAGGGAAATGAAAATCCATTACCATGGGTTTTACTTGCTTTGAAAGTGATTTAACATCATGTATAGTAAATTTAAATTTGTTATATATCTATTTCAGATTCATGTACATACTTATGATATCATATATGATACACTTATAATATTTCAGCACCCATTTATTAATATCACTTTATTTAAATTTTGGTTCGAGGTTGCTAACTATTTCATTTTTTAATGAGAATGTTGGTTCAGTAGTTCTGGTCCCTTTACATTGATCAGGATTTCTTATCTCTATAATTTTAATTATGATATAAATTTCATATATATTCATTATATATATATATATATCTATATTCATCCTTAAAGGATTGAGGTATGAAAATTAAATATACCATTTTTGGAGACCAGAGGTCGTATGTACATGCGGAAACTATTTACATTTTACGTTGGAAGGAATGAAAGAATGTAAAATAATAATTCAAATTTTTAAAATAATTATTAATTCATATATATAAAATATATTTGTTAATTCTATCATAACTTCCATCCATGTAAATCAGAAACATGGAGTCAATCACATCATTTCACAGTGGTGGTAGTCTACATGTATACATGTGCGACGTTATCATTTTCCAAAGGGTAGGAATGTTAGAAGGTAGATATGGTATTATATTTATAGAAGCATAATTAATTAATAAATATAATTTTTAATTTTTAATCCAATCATAATTATCATCCATGAATGATGGAGATTGAAAATGAAATGTATTTTTAGGTGGAGGTAATAGTTCTCACGTACACAGGAGCAATATATCCATTTCACATTTGTTTGGAAAGAGGGTAGATAATGGTAGTTACATAATTATAGAAACCATTAAGTATATTATTCATATTGTGGTTTATATATTTTTTATAGATACCCTATATTTAGTGTATGTGTAAAAATATGTAAATTGAATGTGGTCGGGTAGAAAGAATATGAGTTCTTCAGTAGGCCTCCTGTAGAATCCTTGGAATGATATATAAAGAACCTCAAAAAATATAATTTTAGGAAAAGTATTTTTATAATATAATTTTTTATGGTTTTATTGACCTATATTTATCATCTTTTTGTAATGAAAATAGATTAGGGGTGTCCTTTTTAAAAGAGATATAAAGGACACACTTGGAATTACAAAAAAGAATAATAGATAATTAATACATTCTTATGAAAAATGCTCAAAATGGATGAGATATTGAAGAAAAATAGTATGAGTTATAAATGAAATTAGAAAATGAAATTTAGACATATTTTGGTATCATTTTAAATCTTATTCTTGGTTTAATACATTTTTAACTGATTTTAACATTAATTGTGGTAATGAATTTTTCAATCTTAAAGGGTTATTATTTTACTTATAAGATAACTAGTAGCTCATAAATAGAAAATGTTTAAATTGTTTCACCATTTATAATCATAATTCCCCTATTTAGATATTTTAATGTTTTTTTAATAATTTAACAAAATATTATTTAACCTAAAACATCATTAATGTAATTTTTCATACTATTCATTTAATTTCCCTTTTATGTTTTTATTATTTTATAAAGACCACTTTTAACGGAGGAAGGGGGAAACCCAAACAGACTTCATGAACTTAAGACAAAAACAAACTCAAAGGAAAAAAAGAGTAAACCCAAACTAACATCATGGAGCTTCCCCTCCCCAACATTTTATCATGATAATACTCTCCACCATTGCAAGGTTGTTCAGCTAGCAAGTGTCCTGTAACAAAGAACATGCCCGATCTGATGGATGATGCCATACCATCTCAAACATCCAAATATGTAAAGTACTGCAAAGATGAACTACCAGATCGACATCCTCCTATGGGGCCTGTTTCATGTGATTAAGTTCGGATTCACTGAATTTCAACCTTTTGGATCAAACCATACAAACAAACAACGTCCATTATTCTTAGATTGAACTCCATCAAGAATTTCACCATTCACGAGACAAATGCACCTCCATTGAATTCATAAACACCAACCGAACCACCAAAATAAGTGACACAAAAACCCTAGAATAACCAAAGCCAGAATCTTCCTAAAGGAACCCACCTAGAGACGTCAACACCATGAATAATACCAATCCTCAACACATCCAGCTTTTGAAAAAGAAGATCAAACAAAAACCACATATCATCACCGTCACCAGACCACAACTGAACCCGACCTCACCGCTAGCTGCAATCCCACCGCCGCCTTTATATCTATACACAGAGATCGTAAAACAAATCCCACCACACCCATATTCAACACTGAAATGAGTCTCCACCCCTTTGTCCATAGAGTAGGAGACACGGCCAGGACATCACACCGCCTCTGAGAGAAACTCTATCAAGTTTGATGTCTAGGGAGAGAGAACATTCCAGCAATGAGAATCTACAAGGATCGAGTGCACGATGAGATGCATCCATGAATGAGGACCTCAATGCCACGAATGATCCCATAGGGGTGCTGGGGAAGGAGACACTGCCATCCCCGGATAGGAAGAGAGACGACGATAGGGGAAATATCATGCAAGGCGGAGCCCCTTACAGACCTGAATATAATAATTTGAAGGACATTAACATAATAATTTCATTCAAATATAAACCTTTAACAAATTCCTATTAGGTTATATTAATCTAAAAATTATTGGGGAACTATGAATCACTCATAAATATTAATTTTAGATTTAAAAAAACATTACAAGATTTTTCCACTCCTTGCACTAGCACCGTGTCAGTGTTGTGTAAATATTTATGGTAATTACCTCATCATTAAGAAGTAAAATTGAATTACAATGATAAATAAAAATAATTAATAATTGAAATAAAAATTTATAAATAAAATTATTTTATTTTATATTTATGAAAAACTTTTAGCAATATTAAATTCAAAATACTAAAATTTTGAGATTTTATTTAATTCACTAAGATAATTATGGCTATTAGAGACCCCTTATGTTGGTGGATAAAGGCCTTTACATACTGCCCTATGACAACATTTTTCAATCGTAGTTGATTCGTTGATATTCATCAACACCGACCGCCACCAGAGGCCACTGAAACTACCCTTTAAACCACACGTTCTTTGGTGTTGATCGTGTATTGGGGAACATGGGGATTACTGTAGGTAATGAGGAGAGGGATCCTGATCTTGGGTCACCAGCCATGACAGATACATGATGGATGGAGGAAGGGTCTAGTCTGAGGTTGGGGGACTGAATGGCACCGGTCGAATGTTGTGGGTGCCAGGTTTGTTGGTTGCTTTGGTGGGGGCTATAGTAGGCAACGAGGGTTATAGATCGGGGTGACTGGGGGGGCAGTGCGACGGAAAGGGTGATAAGTCATGTCGACGCCTATTATAGTCGGTGACATCAGGGAAGACAATGGCGGGGTCAGAAAAAATACAACTAATTTACATTTCCATATTAGTGACTGCTATTGGTGGTCACTAATTCTATCATTAGTGACCACCAACGGAGGTTACCCACTTCCTCAGCACATAAATCAGAAATTCTTATAATGCTCAGAAATAATATAAATTTCATTATCAAGGGAAAATGGAACCAAAATTCCATTTTTTTTAAATTTGGAATTTCTATGGTGGACTTTATTCAATAAAATTAAGTAATTTAAAGTTTTGGGTTGATTTTTATGATTTATCTGATGGTTTTCACCATGTTTTACCCATTTTACCCTTATTTAGGTGATAAATTGTTACCACAGTTACCATTCATAATGGAAAAAATTAAAAGGAACAATTGACCAAATTTTTCCATCATGATTCCAAATATTATATAAATATTTAAAAATTAAATTTGAATAGGTGGAGTTAATTTATTTTAATATTAATGTGTAAAATGCAGCGAAAATAGTTGTTAATAAAATGTGTTCTTAAGAATAAAAATTAATTTATATCAAAATCCTAAATATTATTGATTCAAATGGAATTAATTAGATAATTATAAATAAAATGTATCATATTTTAATTTAATACCAAATCTAAAATATAATGGGGACTTTATAGTACTTGATTTAATTAAAAGAAATGATTGTATTGAAAAAAATCTTCATTTATCCACTCTTCATTAAAAAACAAATATTTTTAAAAAATCATCAAAAATTGACTCTAAGATTATTTTGATATGATTATTTTAATAATAAAGTTAATTTATTAAAAAAAATTCTAAAATTGGTTGAAATTAATTTTATTTTTTCCCAAAAAAAAGAAATAAAACCAATTTTAGAGAAAGAAAATATTTTTGAAGGATATAATGACATTACTAAAAATTGGATACTTATTTTCCAATATATTTTCTTACTAAAAATAATTTATGAATTGTTTTTTCAATAATTGGTCAGTACTATTGACATAACAAATTAATATATATGTTATAATAGTATACAACATTTTTGTTCATTTAGGATCAAGGTTGTATATATCAAATTCCCTCGAAGACATTAAATTAATTTAAATAGAAATATGTCATAAAATTTGGGGGTGTTTCACATTAATCCTTGGGACTATCATCTTTTGTAAAGAAAAGATCTATAAAATAGGGAAGTATGCTAAGGAGGTATTATGGATTGTCATTTTTGGGATATAGTACTCAAAAGGCATGAGAATAGAAAATAACAGGTTCCCTTTTACAAGTGAAGGGAGGGGAACCTTTGGAATAACTTAAGGTATTATATTAGTATAAATTAATTTTCCTTGAAATCTCACATAAAATGATATATTTATTAGATAGGGTAATTATTAGTCAAAATAATCTCATCCAATAATATTTGGACAAGTTTAGGAGATGTTTTCAGATTAATCTCTTTATTTTAACCTCAATTAACCCTTTTTGACAATTACCATATTATAAAATTTTCATACTCTTTAAAGGTAAATAATGTTTCTATAAAAAGATAAGTGACCCCTTGTTTCCTCTAAAGATGGGTATGACCTTGTTTGTTTAAGGTTCAAACATTCCAATCAGTTTCTAATAGGTTTGTTTGTATAACCCGAGACATCCAATGATTCTATATCCATTTGGACCTACTTTCCCAGGGTATGTTCTCATTAGTTGTGAACCGATGAGGCTTATGAATTTTCATTGGTCAAGAGGATGGGAGGTCAGACTCATCACACATTTTGGGGAGAATTATTGTCTACTCCGGGACTCTCTTTATAGATTTGAGTTATGTTTGTGAATCCTTATTAAATTACAATGTATGAAAATGAGATTTCCTTTAGATACCACAATCAATGATTGATATGTATGAGATTTAGAGAATCTTTTATATGTATTTGAGTATCTTCAAGTTTAGAGAATCATCTGTATTTGTTATAGATTTTTAGTCAATGGTATCTTTTAACACATTATATAGAAATCTCTTGGTCATTATGATAACCATACTAGTTTTAAAGCCCCTCAATGGGGAACTTTAAGTTTATTGTCGTTCCAAAGGACATGGGTTATTTCAGAGTTGGGATCGTACCCACAGATGGGATACCTACGTATCCTTATTTAGAAATGGAATCAGAACCCACGTAGTCCGAGTAAATAAGTATGAGGTTTATGCATGATTGGTGGTCCACAAAAAATGTCATATTTACTTTTACTCTCTATGGTCATGTGAGTCATGCTAGGTGTGAGAAACAAGAGGTATCAGTAAAACCTTAATATTGTTCCATGAAAGATGAAATCATAAGAAAGAATGTGGGGCTTATGTATGTATAACTTCCTAGATAGATGAGGATTGGGATTTACCTCAGGGAAGAAACCCGGGAACATGGTCCATAAAGGTATTTTAGGATTGAAATAGTGATGTAGATGCTCAATATACAAGAGGGGGGTGAATTGTATACATTAACAATTCCTTTGGAACTTTTAAAGTTAGTTATGAATAACTATGTCTTCCTTAATAGAAGGAAAGGGCTATGTTTAACAAAGTTAAACTAAGCAAATTCACAACACCTCTAACACCAAATGCAAACTTGGAAAGAGATTCCGAAAGTAGGTTCTGGAAATATGGTTCCGGAAATTGAAACATAACAAAATATTACAATATGAGATTCTACCTTAAAGCGTGTAGAATCTAAATGAAACAAAGTACAAATAAGGAAGTATAAGAAAGTTATACTTTCCATATAATACAAAATGCAGCGGAATATAAACAAGTAGTTAAACTACAAGTAATAAGATATAAGTCTTTTAACCCAAAGAGAAGGGTATCCAACAACCTTGGATAAAGGTTCCTTGATTTATACTTTCAAGCAAGTCTGTCTTACCCACACCAGGGTAAGCCCTCGATACGAAGATCGGAGTCTCTATCTTGCTATCCCCGCAAGACCTAAACTTCAAGGTAGTTGGCAACCTCTGTCTTCCTCCGCAAGGAAGCCCTCGAACTTCAAGGTAGTTGGCACCTCTTTCTTCCTATCCCCGGAAGCCCTCGAATGTGATCACCAACATTCGGAGCTGCACGAATCTTTGAGAGTTTGTAAGAGCCTCTCTCTCTAGAAATCATTTCAAGCATGTAATCACATGAGTCGAAGATCTGTCAGCCTTTTCAGCCCTGAGCTCTTTCAAATGAGCTCCAATTTATAGGTAAGGTCGGATCCTTCTCCAACGGTCATATTTTCGTTAAAGATCAGAGGGACCTGTACACGTGTCACTTAGACAACAGTTAGTTTATAACAAAATAGACGACATCGTTTTATAACAAAACAAGTGTAACAGAATGTACGACATCGTTTTAAAATCTAACATAAAAGTTCGGAATGAAAGCTTCAGAGTGAAGGTTCAGAATGTAATGAAAATAATAAAGAGTAGACAAATTATAGAAGTGTAAGCAGAATAAAAGTTCGGAGTCAAACCAAAAATATTTTTCGGAGTCTGAATTAATTCAGAGTGTATAAAACAGAGATGATCGGATTCTGTTTAATAGGTGAATTCAGAATGAGAATTTGAAATGGGAATTCTTCATTAGAATTCGTAATGAGAATTCATCATCAGGATTCGTAATGAGAATTCATCATCAGAATTTGTAATGATAATTCTTCATCAGAATTCGTAATGGGAATTCAGAATGAGATTTCTTCATCAGAATTCGTAATGAGATTTCTTCATTGGAATTCTTAATGAGAATTCCTTATCATAATTCATAATGAGAATTTGTTGTCGAATGTCATATAGATTTGTATCCTTAATCTGGAGTAAAACTGTATTCGGAATTCGGAATGAAACTTTATCACAGTTCTCATTCTGGATTTCAGAGTGAGAATTTATTACAGTTCTTGTCCAGAATTCGGATCCTAAAACAGAATAATTCATATCAAAGATTCAAGTAATTCCGAGAAAATAAAAGTGAATCCGAATCTCATACTTAAGAAAAATATGGATGAAAATATCATAAGAATAATTTTTCTTACAAAAGCAATTTTCCTTATAAAAGCAATTTTTCTTATAAAGGCAATTTTCCTTATAAAAGCAATTTTCCTAAAGATAAGGTGTTTGTGATTTTCAAAACAAGAAGGAATGGAAAATTTATAAGGAAAACCTTATTGACTCAACAATATCCCCCTTTTTGGAAATCACAAACATCCTTACGAAAAAGAAATTCTAAGAAGAAAGAAAAACATTAAGTCTTATCTCCCTTTGCTTTAAGGATATTGATGAATACGACTAACTCCCCCTTAGGCATTGAAACTCTAAGGATCTTATTCCAGATTTCCAGAGTGACATTTCATAACAAAAAAGAAAGTCTTCTTTAATGAAAAACTCCCCCTTAGATAGACTCTTCTTAGAGTTATTTTTTCCTTTAAGGATCTTTTCCTTCTCCCCTTTAGATAAACTCTCATTGGAGTTCTTCTTTTTTTTTAAGGATCTTTTCCTTCTCCCCCTTTGTGATTTTCAAAAACAAATCGAGGGAATGGAAAAAAAATAACAAAGTACCTGAAAAATTAGTAATAAAAACAAAAGAAATGAGAGGCACAATTTTCATTCGGTTGAAAATCTCGGCAACAAAGAAAATTAGATACAACAAAAAGATCGGATTTAGTTATTTCGGATCTTTTTCCTTCGACATGAGCCCCTTAAGAATATTCTTCATCTTCTTCAGGTCTTTATGATCTTCTTTAGCTTGCTTCTCTAAGACCACTATTCTTGCACTTTGAGCTTCAATTCTTTCTTCCTGGTCTTGAAGCTTTTCTTCCTGAGCTTTGATCTTTTCTTCTTGAGCCTTCAAATTCTCTTCAAACTCAATCTGATGATCTCTTTCAAATTTCCAGTTCTGAGAAACAGAAATCAACTTCCCATTCAGTTCTCTGACTTGTTGAATCCGGATGTTCTTTTCATCTGTCAGCTTCTCTTCAAAGGATGAATTCAAGTCATTTATCTTCCTGTCCTCAGTCTCAAAGGGATCTTTAACATTGTCTTGAAACTCATCAAATAACCTCATCTCTTCAATAGTCTTCTTCAACTAGTTTGTCATCTTCTTCCACGATTTTCTATGAGCTTCGTAGCCAACAAAAAATGTTTTGAACTGAACCTAAATCTCAACGCACTTGTCCATAACCATAGACACAGAGTCTGTTTTCTGATTCAAAGCATGTTGGAGCATCTGGCATCTTGAATCAATACTAGAGAAGGTCGGAATGGTTCCAACCAACTTCTTCAAAGACTGAACAACAAAGTCATGCCCCACCAAATATGACTCTGAATCCGAAACTTTCCTTGGAGAATTTTCTTCTTCAACAAGGTCAAGCTTTCTCTTCGAAGAACTACCAACTTCCTTCCTCTTCCTCACTTCTGAGCTCGGAGTATCAGCAAGAATTTTCTTTCCCTTGTCTTTTTCTGGAATTGAATCCTATTCTGAAGTTCTCATCTCACTATCAGAAACTTGAACAACATTATCTTCCTCAACAGCAACTTCCTGAACACAAACCCCTACGTTTTCCTTCTGAGCAACATCATGTAAAAGTTGTTCTTTTTCTCCATGATAAGTAACTTCTTCTTCTCCTTTCTCTTCTTCCATTGCTGGAGTAACTAGCTTCGAAGATTAAGCTTCTGAAGTTCGGAGTTATAAGTGTTCTGAAGGTGTCCCCTTGTAATCATCTACTTGTTTCAACACATCTCTGGTTTGACCACTTCCTTCAGCAACATCTTCTTCTTGATCCACTTGCTCAACTTGCTCTACTTCCTCAGTAGTCTTAGCAACAGCTTCTTCCGGAGCAACGAAATTTCTTCCTAGAGTCTCAGGTAGAAATTCCAAGGAGAAAGATCTCGGAACATGAATAATTGCTGAAACCATCTCATTGAATTTCAACAAAGCCTGAGCTACCTCCGCCTCAGACATCTTCTTCTTGAGCTTCTTTTCCATTACTTGTTTTTCAAGCTCATCAGCAGTTCTCTCCTTCAAGGTCTTAGCCTCCGCAGGGTCCAATCCGAACTGCGGATCCACTTCTTTCCTTTTATCTTTATCTGTTCTCCACTTCGCAACAACTTCATCAGGATAGGATTTGTTCTTCTTTGGTTTTGGAGGTGCGTAATGGACTTCCTTAGACTTAGGATTCTTTGCTTCTACTTCCACTTCTTTCAGCTTTCTCTTCCTTACTGTCTTAAAGGATTCCGGATCAGCAACTTTCGGAACTGCTTCTCCTTGAGCAGGTAGATCAATAAACTGTCCAAACTCTTTTTCAAAGGCTACATCCATTCTCTTAAGAGTACCATCACTCACCAGCATGATCTTGCAAAGTCTTGGCTTAGATTTGCAAGCCTCCTTGAAAGACTCAAGGTACCAAACTATCAACTTGGAGAGGATTGCTGGATACATAATAATCTGAGCTCCCAGATTTCCTTTCTTCAAATTATCAAGAGTGATAAGAATGTGCTTCATCAAGTTAAACTTCCTCAGATTTATCAGAAAATCTAGGATAGAGATCTCACTCTTCTTCAAGCTATCTTTTTCACCTTTTCTCGGTACGATAATACCTTGTACCCATAACTCCAGAATCCGGAAAGTTGTAGATAAACTAGCAATCTTCGGAGCCTTGTCATCAGTCAGTCTGAGAGTTTCTAAAGCTTTTTCCTTATCGAAGCTACCTTTAGAATCCCGGAACACATGAGAAACAAACTCAGCTTCACCTTCATTCTTTAGCCCTACCAAGCTGGCTGCCTTGGAATATGAAAGTTTATAAGTCTTCCCATAAGACTTAAAAGACAATTTTTCTTTTCTATCTTCCTGAAGAAAAGAAACTGTCTCATAGAATTCAACAAGTAAGTCTGAATACACTTCATCTTCGTTCCTGGGTTTTGACACCGCAACATCTTCCCACCCATTAAGCTTGATATTCTTTGAAATAAGAGAATCATACTTGTTGAAGAAATCTGGATGAACCAGCCTCTCTCTATAAACTAACCACTTCGAGATCATCTTAGATGAAGACATATCTTGAGAAGCTACTTCCTCAGACATTTGGATTTTAAAACCTCTGAGAATTTCGGAACTGAGAAAACTGAATTTCGCAACGGCCTTAAAACAGAGGGGCAGAGATTCGGGATGCGAGAGCTTGAAAACCGATGTGGGACAACTATTTGGGTCCCCTTTATATAGGCAATGAAATGACGGTTCAACTTCCTCGGATAATCAAACGGTTGTGATAAGTTGAGATTAGATCTGACGGTTGAAAACCAATTCTCCAGAAAACTTGAATCCGATCTTTTTGAGGGTTTTTATTAAAACAATGAATTAAGAAAAGTATATCCGAAAACATAATACAATATAATGCCAGCAAGTAAGATATGACTACGAAAACTTGGGTAAGGAAATCATACCTTTCGGATTGGTTTAGGAAGATTATTCGTATTTGGTAACATTCTTAAAAAACTTTTACAACAAAACATAAATTCATTACGAAAAACTCAGTACGAAAAACAAACTCAATACGGAAAACTCAGTACGTAAATTTTTAAAAAAAAATGAAAACGAAAAACTTATTATGAAAGATTCGGTACGAAAATCCCGTTGTGAAAATACCAGTACGAAATTTTCCATTCCAGAAATGTTCAATACGAACACTTCCATTCCAGAAGTATTCTGTACGAACATGTCCATTCTGGAAAAATTTGTAGTTCTGGAAATCTCCATTCCGGATATCTTCGTTCCGAATGTTTTGAAAACAGATTTTTGAAAAACTTTATTAAACTAACAAGTAAATGTACTCCCCCCATGAAAAGGAGTGTATTGCTGTAAGGAGACTTTTTTCAACAGAAAGTTAGTTAAGGAGGATTACCTTACGGTTATCATTCCTAACATCTGTTTAATATATTCAAATCTATCAGAAGGCAACGATTTTGTGAAAATATCAGCAAGTTGATCTTACGTTCCAATAAACTGAAGAATAATATCTCTTTTAAGTGTGTGATCCCTAAGAAAGTGATGCCTAATATCTATGTGTTTTTCACGGGAGTGATGTGTAGGGTTCTTACTAAGGGAAATGGCACTTGTGTTATCACACAAAATTTGAGTTTTAGTAAAACTCAAGCCATAGTCTGTGAGTGTGTGTTGCATCCACAACACTTGTGCACAACAACTTCCAACTGCTACATATACAGCCTCAGCAGTGGAAAGTGCTACATAATGTTGCTTCTTGTAGGACCAAGAAACTAATGAATCTCCTAAGAAATGACAAGTTCCGGATGTACTTTTTCTTTCCATTCTACATCCACCAAAGTCAGCATCAGAAAATCATTTTAGAACAAAATCATTTCCAGAAGTATAAAATAATCCTAGATCCATGGTTCCCTTAAGGTAGCGAAAAATTATTTTTACCACCTTTAAGTGAGATTCCTTAGGATTGGATTGATATCTTACACATAAGCATATTGAAAACATTAGATCAAGTCGACTAGCTGTTAAGTATAGTAGACTTCCTATCATACCTCTAAAATATTTTTGATCTACTGGTTTCCTAGCTTCATCAAGATCTAAAGAGTTTGAGGTACCAATGGGAGTACTTATACTCTTAGTGTTTTCATAACCATACTTTTTAAGAAGATCTTTAATATACTTATGTTGAGATATGTGGGTTCCTTCTGGTTTTTGAGAAATTTGAAAACCAAGAAAAAAAGTTAACTCACCCATCATACTCATTTCAAACTCAGATTTCATTAGACTAGCAAAAGAGTCAGTCAAAGATTTTCCGAGTTGAACCAAATATAATGTCATCAACATAAATTTGAACAATCAAAACATTTTTCTTATCTTTCTTTATAAAAAGGGTTGGATCTTCATTTCCCTTAACATAGTTATTTTGAAGCAGAAAACTAGTGAGTCTATCATACCGTGCTCGTGGGGCTTGTTTAAGACCATACAAAGCTTTGGTAACTCTAAAAACATGATCCAGATGTTTTGTATCTTCAAAGACAGGAGGTTGTTCAACAAAAACTTCCTCCTGAACATAACCATTAAGAAAATCACATTTCACATCCATTTGAAAAAGTTTGAAATTAAATAATGCTGCAAAAGCAAGTAGAATACAGATAGATTCAAGTCTAGCTACTCGAGCATAGGTTTCTTCATAGTCTATTCCCTCTTGATGATTATAGCCTTTAGCAACAAGTCTAGATTTATTTCTAAAAATGACTCCATTTTCATCACATTTATTTTTGAAGACCCATTTTACTCCGATAACAGAAGTTTCCTTAGGTATTTCAACCAAAGTCCAGACTTTATTCCTTTCGAATTCATTTAGTTCATCTTGCATGGCTTTAATCCAATCATCATCACCTAAAGCTTCATCAGTGCTTTTAGGTTCTAATTGGGAAAGAAATGCTAGATGTTCTACTTCATTTCATAAGGAACTTCTAGTCCTTACAGGTTGATTTACATCACCAATGATACTATCACTGGGATGATTCTTAAGAAACACCTGATTTGGGTTTTGTAAAACCTGTTCATAAACATAGGGTAGAAAGTCTTCTGGGGCAAATGTTTCAGAAGTATCTTCTTGAACAATTTCCTTATCAGAAGGTTCTTCTATCAAAGGTTGACAATCAGTTTTTGAAAACACATCCGAGGATGTAGGTAGGGATGTTTTAAAAACAAAAGGATCTGACTCATCAAATTTTACATGTACTGTTTCCTCAACAGTGTAGGTATTTTTATTAAAAACTCTATAAGCCTTAGATGTTGTGGAATAACCTAAGAAAATTCCTTCATCAGATTTTGGTGTGAATTTATGTAAGTTATCTTTAGTATTCAAAATGAATACTTTGCAACCAAAAACTTTGAAGTAGGAAAGTCTTGGTTTTCTACCATTCCATAACTCATAAGAAGTTTTATTAAGAAAAGGTCTAATTAAAACTCGATTTATAGTATAGCAAGCAGTACTTACAGCTTCAGCCTAGAAATGTCTAGAAATAGAATATTCACTCAACATGGTTCTAGTTATCTCTTGAAGAATTCTATTTCTTCTTTCAACTACACCATTCTGTTGAGGAGTTCTAGGTGCTGAAAATTGTGAGTAATACCTTTCTTACTATAAAAAGTTTCAAAATCAGAATTTTGAAATTCTCCTCCATGATCACTATGAATAGTTTTCAATGGAAGGTTTTTCTCATTTTTAACTTGATCTCTAAAACTTTTGAAATAAGAAAAAGCTTTAGACATCTTTGATAGAAAATAGACCCAAGTAAATCTAGTGTAATCATCAACTAGAACAAACACATAGTATTTGCCTCCAATACTTCCAGTTTGTGTTGGACCAAAAAGATCCATGTGCACTAACTATAATGCATCAGTTGTTGAGACTTCACTGATCGATTTAAAACTAGATTTATGTTGTTTTCCATATTGACAAGGATCACAAACTTTAGAAGAATCAAATCTAAGCTCTGGTAGATCCTTAACTAGTTTCTTCTTAGAGAGTTTACATAGGTTCCTAAGATTATAGTGACCTAGTCTTCTATGCCATAACCAGGAGTTATCTTCTTTTGCACTTAGGCAAGGTAAATCTTGGCTTTTGAGGTCTTCTAAGTTCAGAGTGTAAACATTCTCTTGCCTATTGGCTGAGAGAATAAATTCTTCCTTGGAATTGTGAACTAAACACTTATCATTCCAAAAATTCACAAGGTAACCTTCATCACATAACTGACTTATGCTAATGAGGTTGTGCTTAAGACCTTTAACAAAAAGAACATTTGAAATCAATGTTTTACCAAGAAGAACAATATTACCAATACCAACAATCTCTCCCTTAGAATTATCTCTGAAAGTTACCTTTCCTCCTTTCGTTTTGATAATCTTTTCAAAATAGCTTTTGTTACCAGTCATGTGTCGGGAACATCCACTATCCATGTACCATGTATTGTTGTTGGTACTTTCTTTATTTTCCTGAAATCAAGAAGAAAATTAGACTTTCGGAATCCAAACTTGTTTGGATCCGATAGTTCCAGAAAATAAAATTTTAGGTACCCACATCTTCTTAGAAAAGTAAGCTTTGTGAAATCCTAGAGATTGGGTTTTGTTTAAGGAACAATTCTTTGCCCAGTGACCACCACATTGACACTTGGTACAAAATGGGGCACTTTGAGGAACAAAATAATTGTTACTGAAAAGAGGTTTTGCATGGGTATAACCAAATCCGGATTTATTTCTTAAAGGTCGTATTTGGGAATACATCTTATCAAAATTTTCCTTACCATGGGTAAATTTTGATAAACACTTCTTTAAGGAAAAAATTTCGGACTTGAGTTTTACAACCAAGTTTTTATCCTCAAAATCATTGGTTTTAGAACTAGCGCTAGGCTCAAAAATATTTTTATTAGAAAGTACTTTTTCTAATTCTTTAGAAAGTTTGTTCATCTCAGAACTTACTTCCTCAATATTTTTTGAAATATTTTCAAAATCAACATTTTTCTTATCAAGATCTTTCGAAAGATCTGATATCTATTTCATAAGAATAGAATTCCTAGAGTTTTCTTTATCAAGTTTCTTATTGAGTTTGGAATTCTCAATTTCAAGAAGTTCAGCAAACCTAGAGACTTATTCATAAGTAGGTAAAGTATTTTCTTCATCAGAAGAAGATTATTCATCAGAAGTGTTATAATACTTATTATCATTAGAATTTAAAGAAACATTGGTCAATGATTCAGCATTTCGTAACATAGCCATAAAACAATGATCATCAATAGGTGATCTGGCTATAAGACCAAGATTATTTTTTCCTGAAGATTCATAATCAGAAGATTCATCTGAAGAGTCACCACCACTGGCACTCCAGGTATCATTTGCTTTCAGAACTTTCTTATCTTTTGCTTTATAATACTTCTTCTTGTTCCTGTATGAATTCATTTCTTTTCTTTCTTTCTTTTTGAGCATAGGGAAATCTGATCTAATATGTCAAGCTCTCTTGCATTCATAACAAGTAACTTCTCCATCTTTCTTATCTTTCCTTTCCTTTTTCTTATACTTGGATTGGAAATTTCTTTGTCCAGCTATCTTGTTCATCCTTCGAGCAAGATTTGCTAGTTCATTTTCAGAGACTTCACTCTCACTAGATTCGGATTGGAAAATAACTTTCTTAGACTTGGATCTGGTTACTCTCTCAAGAGTCTTAGCTTTCATCTGATTTGAAGTTGTTGTAAAAGCAACAATACCATTTCCATTTTTCTTTTTGATGTTGTCAGCATCTCTCTTCATTCTGGTTTCATGTTGTAGAAGGGTTCCAAAAATCTCGTCAAGAGTAATTTGAGTGACCTTCCTGTTCTCATCTATAGCTGTTCTCTTGGATTCCCACTCGTGGGGCATAATATCAATTATCTTATACACAAGAGCTTCATCATCTAAACCTTTCTCTCCCATAGACTGTAGACTGTTGATGAGAGTCATAAATCTCTGCTGCACTTTACATATTGGTTCACCATAAGGAAAGTTGAACCCATGATATTCAGCTCTAAGCATAGCTATTCTAGTCTCAATTACCTTAGACGTTCCAAAGTGTGTAACTTCTAACTTCTTCCAGATACAATTAGCTGCTTCACAAGAAGAAATTTGGATATATATATTTCTGGTCATTGAACATAGTAAAGTATTGCATACCATATAGTTGAGTTGATATTCTTGCTTTTCTTGATTAGTAAAAGTTATGACTTCCTTGTCAGGAATTTTATAATCTCCTGTAAGCATAACAAAATTGTCCACTCCAGTATTGATAACAAAAGTCTTCATACGATCTCTCCAGTATTCATAATCATTACCATCAAATATTGGTGGTCTTGTAGGATTTAGATTATCAATTGATCCAACATTAATTCCTGCCATACATAATATAACCTTCGGCACACAAACTTGTTAGTAGCAATGATTCATAATAACAAAGTTCGGAATGAGAAAGTTCGTAATGAGAAATTTCGTAATGAGAAATTTCGGAATGAGAAAGTTCGTAATGAGAAAGTTTGGAATCATAAAGTGAGAAAGAAAAACTTATTCATGAGTATAAGTATTTCAGAGACCTCCTCTGATACAAATTGTAGGATCGAAATAGTGATATAGATGCTCAATATACAAGAGGGGGGTGAATTGTATACTTTAAAAATTCCTTTGGAACTTTTAAAGTTAGTTATGAATAACTATGTCTTCCTTAAGAGAAGGAAAGGGATAAGTTTAACAAAGTTAAACTAAGAAAATTTAAAATACCTCTAACACCAAATTCAAACTTGGAAAGAGATTCCGAAAGTAGGTTCCGGAAATATTGTTCCGGAAATTGAAACTTAACAAAAGATTACAATATGAGATTCTACCTTAAAGCGTATAGAATCTAAATGAAACAGAGTACAAATAAGGAAGTATAAGAAATTTATACTTTCCTTATAATACAAAATGCAGCGGAATATAAACAAGTAGTTAAACTACAAGTAACAAGATATAAGTCTTTTAACCCAAAGAGAAGGGTATCCAAAAACATTGGATAAAGGTCCCTTGATTTATACTTTCAAGCAAGTCTGTCTTACCCACACCAGGGTAAGCCCTCGATACGAAGATCGGAGTCTCTGTCTTGCTATCCCCGCATGCCCTAAACTTCAAGGTAGTTGGCAACCTCTGTCTTCCTCCGCAAGGAAGCCCTCGAACTTCAAGGTAGTTGGCACCTCTGTCTTCCTATCCCCGGAAGCCCTCGAATGTGATCACCAACATTTGGAGTCGCATGAAGCTTTGAGAGTTAGTAAGAGCCTCTCTCTCTAGAAATCACTTCAAGCATGTAATCACATGAGTCGAAGATCTGTCAGCCTTTTCATCCCCGAGCTCTTTCAAATGCGCTCCTATTTGTAGGTAAGGTCGGCTCTTTCTCCAACAGTCATATTTTCCTTAAAGATCGGAGGGACCTGTACACGTGTCACTTAGACAACAGTTAGTTTATAACAAAATAGATGACATCATTTTATAAAAAAACAAGTGTAATAGAATGTACGACATCGTTTTAAAATATAACATAAAAGTTCGGAATGAAAGCTTCGGAGTGAAGGTTCGGAATGTAATGAAAATAATAAAGAGTAGACAAATTATAGAAGTGTAAGCAGAATAAAAGTTCGGAGTCAAACCAAAAATAATTTTTGGAGTCTGAATTAATTCAGAGTCTATAAAATAGAGATGATCAGATTCTGTTTAATTGGTGAATTCGGAATGAGAATTCGAAATGGGAATTCGTCATCAGAATTCGTAATGAGAATTCATCATCAGGATTCGTAATTAGAATTCGTCATCAGAATTCGTAATGATAATTCTTCATCATAATTCATAATGGGATTTCGGAATGAGATTTCTTCAGCAGAATTCATAATGAGATTTCTTCATTGGAATTCTTAATGATAATTCTTTATCAGAATTCATAATGAGAATTTGTTGTCGAATTTCATAAAGATTTGTATCCTTAATCTGGAGTAAAACTGTATTCGGAATTCGGAATGAAACTTTATCACAGTTCTCATTCTGGATTTTGGAGTGAAACATTATTACAGTTCTTGTCCAGAATTCAGATCCTAAAACAGAATACTTCATATCAAAGATTCAAGTAATTCTGAGAAAATAAAAGTGAATCCGAATCACATTCTTAAGAAAAATCTGGATGAAAATATGATAAGAATAATTTTTCTTACAAAAGCGATTTTCCTTATAAAAGAAATTTTCTTATAAAAGAAATTTTCCTTATAAAAGAAATTTTCCTAAAGATAAGGTGTTTTTGATTTTCAAAACAAGAAGGAATGGAAAAGTCATAAGGAAAACCTTATTCACTCAACAGGTATATGTGGTTTATGGAGGTTTGGATACTTAACTTAAAGCTTACTCTTGAGAAGGATGCCCAAATTAAAGGAGACTTATGATTGGGGTTTACCCCTGAGAAGGATGCCCAAATCAAAAGTAAATTAAGACTGGGGCTTACTCCTAAAGAGGATGCCCAGGTTAAATGGAATTATGACTGGGGATTACTCCTAAAAAGGATTCCCAAATTGGGGAACTTGGGGCTTACTTCTGAGGAGGATACCCAAATTGGGGAACATGGGGCTTACTCCTGAGGAGGATGCCCAAGTTTAAGGAAAATTATGATTGGGTCTTACTTTTGTGGAGGATGACCATTTTAAGGGAACTTGGACTTGGTCTAACTTGTGAAAAGGAGGCACAGGTTAGGGAACTTGGGGATTACTCTTAAAGAAGATGCCCAGATTAAAGATCTTTTCATCTTCAAAGGATGGGGTTGAATGAATTAAATCTCTAACCTTAGTGACATAAAGATATGTAAATCACTAGGTTCTGAGAGATGTTCCACATAATTCTATTCAGATAATGAATCTAACAAAGGATCCATGCCAAAAATGGCATTGATGAGGGTTTTAAAGGCTAAATCTTGAAAAGGAGAGGTGGATTTGAATAAAAGAATTGAATAAGCAGGAGGTCCACTCAAAAAGAGGTACACATACAAGTCTAGTTGGGGCGCACAAGTACTAGTCACACAAGTATACTTTTGTGACACATGTGTACTTTCACGATGGTTAACCCATAAGGTAATACATGGGCGAGACTTGGCTCAAGCCCTTAGTATTATCCCTAACTGCTTCCAAAAAAGTGTGGCACACAAGTTATGTTGAAGGGATAAGGTGGCGTGCAAGTGTCTTCATTTCGCATAAGGGATAGACAATTAGGCACGCAAGTGTTGATGAATTTCAACACTTAGGCCTTGTTCCCCCTCTTTAGATCTTCTTATATCGGTAAGAAAATAACTTAGAAGTGTTCGGAAGACTTAAACTAAAGACTAGAGCACTGGGAGCTTAAATCTCACTTTTGGAATTTTTTGTCCCCGAAATGGGGGGCCCCCATGGGGTATTTATAGGCTACTGAAGACCTTGGTCGAAAATTAAATAGGGCACACACGTCACATGTGAGCCCAATATGTGGTGCGCAAGTATACTTGCGCGACCATGATGAAACTTGCGCGACCCATGCTCAGACAAATCCTTGTTCATGCCTTTGTCAATTTTTTATGTTTCTTCAAAGGATGAATCTATCTGTGCTAAGGTATTCCCCCTTTTTAGTTGTTTCGACTATGTGATGGAAAGGAGTGTCAACAACCCCCCCCCCCCCCATATTTGGCTCCGAAAAGAAGGAGGATTTGGCTCTGAGGTAATGGAGAAACCCAAGGAAGGGCGGCACACAAGTTTTGATCGCACAAGTAGCAGTGTGTAGGTGAGAGTCACGCAGGCTTCAGTGCGTAGGGGTGTGGCCATGCCTATAAATATGCGCACTATTCTCGCATAAAGCACCTGGATTTGAACACTTCTGAGCTCTCTCCGTGCAGGTTTCTCTCACCCCGCAAGTATACTAATTTTCCGTGATTTCATTGCTTCTGTTCGTGTCGCTCTTCTGGAGAGGTACTTTGACTTTTGTGGTGATACCTATGCGCCAAAACTGGCGCCACACATTTACACTTGTGTGCCAACATCTGACTTTCACTCATTAATTCTTTAGCCATTTTTTTCATTTTTCTTCACAAATTTTATGAAAAACCAACTTACTTAAGAGTTAATTATTCAACCTTTATGAAGATTAAATGGATCCTAGAAGAATTGGAATGGCTGATGAACTGGCTAGCAAGCGAATTGATGATATGATGAATATTGTTGGCCATGATTACAATAATGACTGCAATAGAACTCTCCTAGATCTGGAAAAGTACTTGAAGAAGTATCATCTTAAATTCCCACAAAGCATCTACCTTCCTTTGTATGGGCATGGTCATCTACAATAAGTGAACATTCCAGAGCCAAAGAACTATCTCCTTCATTCTTGGTTTCAAACATACACCAATTTTGCTTCAGAAAGTATCTCAATTGGAGGATAATTTTTTAATACTGAAATAGTGGATACGGCCTATATAATGCATCATAGCCCTTGTGCCCCAGATCTGAAACCTCACAAGCCTAATCTACAACCACATTGTTATCCGTCAATCTTCCGAAATTCTCAGATGGATCGATTTAAAGGCTAGAAGAAGAGTTGGGACTTCCATCCTGGAGGAGTTGTGAAGCTAACTTGGATGTGGGCATATTGGGTGAGACAAACCTGTGTAGAGTTTGTTGTGGATTTGAAAGGAGCAACAATATATGAATCCATCTGGGTTGGGTAGACATATGTCTACAGGAATGATGACTTTGTGCCGAAGCTACTCAGTCGTTGGATCCCAGAAGCCAATTCTTTCCATCTGACTCATGGAGAAGTAGGCATCATTTTGTGGGATGTCTACAAGATCTCAGGGGGCCCCAATTTTGGGTGTTATGTATGATGAATTAACCCCCCCAAGGTGACATGGAATGATTTGGAGAAGACTTAGGCTTTGGCTCGGGAATTATTGAAAAGTTTCTATAATATCAAGAACTCAAAGACCTCCAAAACTCATTCTAGAAAAGATATTCATCTATAGGAATGGATGGATATGTTTTTACCAAGAAGGAGGTGAAGGGGACCACCTGTACTTGTCCTACTACCAGTCATAGAATAGAGAAGAGGGTTGCTTTTGGCACATTCTGGCCGACTCTAGAAGTAGAAGAATTTGAGAGGTGGGGGTATGAAGTGGATTAGAGAATCCCAAAGAAGAACCAACTGGAAGGATTCTTAGCCTTGTGGATCAGTGTATATCTTTTACCCTTCAATGATTCAAAGGGAGGAATCAGGCCAGTGACCTTCATTGTTGCATCCAAGTTGTCTGAGAAGAAAACAGTTGGGTTGGCCACCTTCATTTTAGTGAAGATTCAGAAGATCTTACTCCATGTCTTTATGGATATGTATCCTTTGAGAATAGTTGGACCATATCAAGTTTTGTGGGGATGGATCACCACTCATTTTAGGACATATGCTCTACAGAACAGAGTACAGGTTCCTGGATGTTCTTTCAGTCCATCAGTGCTGGAATTTTCTGGAATTGCTCTGTTAGTTCTCAACTCCTATGATATGAAGGTGAGGTTGAGCATGTTCAAGGAATTGAATTTCATTCCTTATGGAAACCTACCAACTGGATGGTTTATTGATGATGGAACAGCCGACTTGGAATTGAGGTCATACATGCTGGTTTGTAGAGATGGTGTACTGGCCACCAGGATTGACGGAGAGATTATATGCAAGGCTTATGTTCCATATAAGTTTTCATTCCAATTCAAGTGTCTACAGCAAACTGTTGAATCCCCTCCCGTGTATGTTAGGTTAGAGTAGCATCTGATGGTTTCCTGACAACTATGGTTGTTGACATCTGTGGAGAAGACCGGGGTAGTGTTTGATCTACCAGTTACTAAAGCGGCGAGTATCTTGACTACATGGTGTGCCAAGAACTGGATAGCATCATACCCTGAAGGGGTGATGAATCATCTCGTTCATCAGGTGGCAAAAAAGAAAATAAATGTAGAGAAATAAACCCTTCATCTGGATGGTGACTCTTCCCCACCTGGAGCTGATTCACCAGGTTCCTCACCCAGGGCTGACTTGTCGAATTCCCAAGATGGGGATGATGAGGCGCGACATGTGTCAAAGCGGCCTCGTGCCAGATATAATCCTCCTGTCAGAATCAAGAGACTAACTCCATAGAATCCTAGTGAGTTACTACATTGGGGAAATTTAATCACCATTACTTTATAGAGAAACACGTCTTATTTTCTTATCCTTTATCTGTAGTTGCTGGAGCTGGATGGATCTGTGTGAGGGGCTACACATTCCTAGAATAGGGAATCTTCGGGCCTCTATCGATATCCGTTTCGAGGATAATCTCGATGAAGTGTGGGCTTACATGTGATAGTTTGAGATGCTCATATATGCCACTGATGATTATATTCCTATCACCAAGCGGGTGAAGGAAATGATAGATCGTGGCACCAATGAGGGGAATGGCGATTCCTGATATGAGGAGTGGCACAATTACGTGGCTCCTGAAGATGTAAGTATCTTTCCTTATTTTCTTTGCAACTTAAATACAGTAAAAGATTTGTTTACTCATGGAAATTATTTTCTCCATCCTTACTAGGTTCTCAGCGTTCGGCTAGAACAACACATGGACTTGGCTTTAACAAACAAGCAACTTCTTCTAGAGCACCCACTACTTTTGTAAGGGGGAGCTCTAAATATAAATTTTGTAATTATTGTAAAAAGACTGGGCACATGATTTATGAATGTGATTGTAAAAATGCAAGGTATGGAAGCCCCAAAACAATTACCTACTCGGATGAGTATTTTAGATGGCAACCCTCTAGAAAAATATGGGTTAAAAAGTCTCTTTTAGATAATCTTTCCGGACCCAAACTTATATGGGTACCAAAATCTATTCTCTCTTGATTTTGTAGGATAAACGCCACAGAAGTAGGACTTCGAAAGGCTCGTGGTATCTCGACATCGGATGCTCGAGGCACATGTGTGGCGATCCCTCCGAGTTCAACTCCCTTGAAGAATTCGATGGAGGATACGTCACCTTCGGTGACAATTCAAAAAGCAAGATCGTCGGAATAGGTACCATTGGATTTGGTAGCACCTCTTTAATTAAAGATGTTTTATTTGTTAAAGGTTTAAAACATAATCTAATTAGCATTAGTCAACTTTGTGATAGTGGTTTTTCGGTGAATTTTCAAAATGATTTATGCAATGTGTTTGATTTTCAAAACAAATTGATATTTTCTGCTTCCCATTTTCAAAATGTTTACATTATTGATTTAAAGTCTTTAGCTAGCCAAAATGTTAAATGTTTAAGTGCTCTTGACAATGAGTCTTGGCTTTGGCATAGAAGTTTGGGGCATTGTAGCTCTCATTCACTTCTAAAGCTTAATAAGAACAAGCTTATCCGTGACCTTCCTGAACTTAAGTTTAAGAAAGATTTGATTTGTGAGCCATGCCAACTTGGCAAGAAACACAAGTCTTCTTTCAAATCTAAGAAGGAAGTGTCCACTTCAAAATCTCTTGAGCTCCTACATCTTGATCTTTTTGGTCCTACCCCTGTAGAAATTCTAGTTGGAAAATCCTATACCTTTGTCCTAGTAGATGACTTTTCTCGTTTCACTTGGGTTTTCTTTTTAGCTCATAAAAATGATGCTTGTAGAACCTTTTTGAAATTCTCTAGGAAAGTAGAAAACGAAAAAGGATATAAAATTATATCGCTCTGTAGTGACCATAGAGGTGAATTCGAGAACAAAGAATTCGATGAATTGTGTTCCTCTCAAGGATACAATCACACCTTCTCTGCCCCTAGGACTCCACAACAAAATGGAGTGGTTGAAAGGAGAAACCGAACTCTCCAAGAAATTGCTCGAACCCTCCTTAGTGAATTCAACCTCCCTCAATTTTTTTGGGCTAAGGCAGTTAACACTGCTTGTTATACTATCAATAGAGTCCTTGTAAGACCCCTTCTTAAGAAAACCCCCTATGAACTTTGGAAAGGAAAATTGCCCAAAGTTTGTTATTTTAAAGTGTTTGGTTGTAAATGATTTATCATTAACAAAAAAGATAACCTTGGGAAATTTGATGTCAAATCCGATGAAGGTATGTTTCTTGGGTACTCCAACTCAAGAAAAGCCTATCGTGTCTTCAACAAACGTTCAAAAACCATCGAAGAGTCATCTCATGTCAAGTTTGATGAAAATCTTCCAAAACCACATCCGGTCATTGAAGATGTTGAAGATAAGCTTGATAAACTTTAATTAAATGATTCCTCTTCTCCTCTCAAGGAGGATGATGATCATGAACCTTCTTCACCTTCTTTGCCTTCCACCTTGCCTAAGGTTTGGAAACCTTCTAGAGACCATCCATTATAAAATGTTATAGGTGATCTTCAAGCCGGTACTCAAACTAGAAGATCAATCCTCAACGAGGTTGAACATCAAGCCTTCATTTCTCACCTAGAGCCTCAAACCATTAATGATGCCATTAATGATGAGAATTGGGTTCTTGCAGTGCAAGATGAACTAAATCAATTCTCTAGAAATGATGTTTCGACTCTTGCTAAAAGACCCAATGATCATCCAATTATTGGCACTAAATGGGTTTTTAGGAACAAACTTGATGATCAAGGAAATATAACCCGGAACAAGGCTCGCCCAGTAGCTAAGGGATATAATCAAGAATAAGGAATGTATTATGGTGAAACCTCTAAGCCCGTTGCTAGATTGGAATCCATTAGGATCTTGTTGGCTTTCGCCGCCCACTTAAATTTCAAACATTTTCAAATGGATGTTAAAAGCGCCTTTTTAAATGGTTTTATTTCAGAAAAAATATTTGTTGAACAACCTCCCGGTTTTGAAGATCCAAAATTTCCAAATCATGTTTTTAAATTAACAAAGGCTCTATATGGCTTAAATCAAGCCCCTCGGGCTTGGTATGAGCGGTTAACAAAATTCCTTTTAGAAAATGATTTTAAAATGGGTCAAGCTGATTGTACCCTCTTTTTAAAACACACTTCAAAAGATCTTTTAATCATCCAAATCTATGTCGATGATGTTATCTTTGGTTCTACCAAAGAATCACTTTGTACTGATTTTTCAGATTTAATGAGAAAAGAATTTGAAATGAGCTTTATGGGGGAATTGAAATTTTTTCTCGGTTTTCAAATCTTTCAAAATTCAAAAGGTATTTTTCTAAGCCAAGTCAAATACACAAACGAGCTCTTAAGTCGTTTTGGTATGGATCAAGTAAAGGAAATTAGTACCCCCATGAGTACTTTATGTAAGCTTACGTTAGATGAAGTCGGGAAACCGGTTGATAACAAGCTTTATAGGAGTATGATCGGGAGTCTACCTAACTGCGACCCGTCCTGACATCATGTTCAGTGTTTGCCTTTGTGCTCGTTTTCAAGACAATCCCAAAGAATCTCAGTTTAAATCGGTCAAAAGGATTTTTAGGTATTTAAGATGATCCAAAAACATTGGTTTATTTTATCCTTTTAATACTTCTTTCGAACTTTCTTCATATTTGGATGCTGATTTTGGCGGATGTCAATTAGATCGAAAGAGTACTAGTGGAACCTGTCACCTGCTAGGCAAGTCCCTTGTATCGTGGAGTAGCAAGAAGCAAAACTGTGTTTCTCTTTCTACTGCCGAGGCCGAGTACGTAGCCACTGGGAATTGTTGTGCCCAAATTATTTGGATGCAGCACACTCTCTTGGATTATGGCCTTTCCTACGATCATGTCCCTATTCGGTGTGACAACACTAGTGCCATTAGTATTTCTAAGAATCCAATACAACACTCTAGAACAGAGCATATAGACTTAAGGGATCATTTCCTTCGTGACCAATTTCAAAAAGGGGATATCACTTTGGACTTCATTTCTACTGATTTCCAATTAGCTGATATTTTTACCAAACTGCTCCCGGTTGAACGTTTTGATTTTATTAAGGGGGAGTTAGGAATGATTCGTCAATGAGCACTATTAACTATTTAACTCTTTTTATTTTAATTCATATTTTTTTGTTGTCATTGCTTATCTTTTTTTTGTTTATCTAATTTCTTCTCATTTTTTTTTCTTTTTCCCTCCTATTTTGATAATCCCAAAGGGGGATAAATTTCTCTGTTTACTAGTTTCATATTTCAATTGATTAAAGTGCTCTTTTTAAAAGATCAATTTTTTTAAAACTGGTAAGTTATTGATTTTGTTCCTTTTAAAAAAATAAAAAACAAAAAAAAAACAAAAAATGAACTATGGTTACAATTTCAAAATGACTTATTCTCTTTAGATTAAGATCATTTTCAATACATGGTACATATCTTCAATTTTTTTTTTGAAATGATCTCTAATATATTTTCATGTCCAAAATTGTTTATTTAAGTTTTCAATTGGCATATCCTTTTTAAAGCTTTCTCTTTTGTGATTGTGATCATCAAAATAGGGGGAGATTGTTGTACCCCTACCTCTTGGATTTTAATGATCACAATCACTCTCATCGTGTTCTAACTTGTTTTCAAGTGTTTTGATGCTAGGAAAAAGGTTGCCCAGGAGTTGGTCCAAGAAGGCTGATAGTGGACTCTCTGAGTCCACCGGCCAACCGGTGGATTCCCACCGGCCAGCCGGTGGTCTCTGGCAGAAGCATTGCTTTCTGCCAGATCCACCGGTCAGCCGGTGCTAGCACACCGGACCACCGGTTCTTGCCCACCGGCCAGCCGGAGGACCCAGGGAGTAGGCTTGCCCACTGCCTGGTGACACCAGCCAACCGGTGGATGACCACCGGCCAGCCGGAGGAACCCAGACAGAAAGCCTGCTCTGTCTGGACCACCGGCCAGCCGGGAGCTCAACACCGGCCAGCCGGTGGACCACCAGCCAGCCGGTGAGACACCGCCGGCCAGCCGGTGTGCCCAGTCAAACTAGCCATTGGGCTTTGACCAGACTTGTACTTTTGACCGCCAACGGCTCCGGAAGCCCTCCAACGGCCATATTGAAGTGTTTATGGGTATTTCTCCTATAAATAAGAAACCATGGATGCCAGGAACACAACCGAATGATATTTTGATGTCTTGACGCTCTAACGACAAATCTCTAAGGCCTCTTGTGATCCATTGCCATCCTTGAAGCTTGAGCTCCCTCTCCATCAGCTGCTCTCACACTTTTGGCGCTCAAGGCTTCCGTGTGTTTGTTTTATTTTATTTGTTTAGTTCTTCATTGGGTTTGGATTAAAACAAACCTCTCATTTCCATTCTTTCTTTCAATTGGGTTTCTTGCTACAACCATAATAAAAAAGCAAGTTGTACGAAGGTGTTCTAGCCTACCTTAAAACGGCTAGTGGGTTTCTTGCTACAACCATAATAAAAAAGCAAGCTGTGCGAAGGTGTTCTATCCTACCTTAAAACGGCTAGTGGGTTTCTTGCTACAACCATTAAAAAGAAAGCTGACGTATTAATCTCTCAACGGTTCTTTTTGGGAGTGGAGACGTAGGCTTGGGAATTAAGCCGAACTTCGTTATCAAATTGTGTCTTGCCTTTTTATTTCCGCTGCATTGATAATTGTTTTAAATTGTTAATTATTTTTGAAAAGGCAATTCACCCCCCCCCCTCTTTCCATCCTCTACGACCCAACATCCTTTACAAGTTTTCATGTTTCTTTTGAATCAACTTCTTTAAGTTTAAAATTGTATGACATGTTAAGAAAGGAAAAGTGTTTTTGAAGTAGAAAGGATATTTTCCTCAAGAATGAAGTTCAAGTGTTTTATCAAAATTATTTTCCATCTAAGATGATAAAGGGTTCTGTTTTTATCCCTATTATTACATTGATTTGATTATATTGTGATGGAATTATTTTTATGAATTCCTTTATCGTATATGAATTGTTTTATGATGTCATGATGTTTCAAGAATCCCATTTTTGTTACATGTGTTATGCGATGACGTATGATTTATGATTATGTGGCACACATAAGAAAGGATTCATTATAAGATGGGTGGGACCTATATCTCCCTCCAATTCATTGGGTAAAGATTTTATATCTCATGAGATAGACATGACTGAAATGGTAGGTTATACCGGTTCAGTGAAACAGGACTGGAACGAGGGTGACTCGATTCAGAAAGGGACATTGTCCACTAAGATAGTCTTGGCAGTGAGTCTTGACTGACAAGAAATGATTCTCTATGATTATGTGGGTATGCCACAAAGTTACATGTTTTAAGATTATGATTATTGTGATTACATTTCACTGCCATGATTTATCCCATGTTATGAAATTATGATCTCTTTTGCAGGTTAAGATTTCCAAAATTTATGTGCTTGTGTATACGATGAGATTTATATTTCTTTTGTTTACCCTTACTGAGCATTTGAGCTCACCCTTTTATGTTTTCTTTTCCCCAGGATATAAAAAATGGTTTTAGGTAAAAAAAGGGAAGATCTTTATGGGAGATCTTGGAGATCTTTCACCACGATTAGAAGATTACATTCCGAGTTTCCAAAGACACTAAACTATTACGATCCTTGTGTGTGTGTTTTTGTTATGTACTAAGTATTCCGCAAAAGTAATGTAATGTCCATGTACGTCAAGCTTCGGGTCTCTACAGAGATTGCAAGATTGTATACCAGAAAAGGCAGGTCCTTGTAATGACTTTACAAAACACCTGATCTTAACTGCTTCTTGTTGCTGAGGGGTTCCCATCATAGGATCACAACGAGAAACAAAATGTGTTAAGTTTTTCTCTGGGTCTCCCGAACCATTAAAGACTGGGAATGTGGTATTTGAAAAATTTAATGGGGGAGGAATTACATCAACCCATTCAGGGTAATCTCTCTTTTCTGGTTAAATTTATGCACATTTTCCTTCCATAGCTTCCAGCTAAGCTATTAATGACTCAATAGTAGTTATTAGCTTTTGAGAAACATCTGGTTGAGCTTAGACCCGAGTAGGTGCAATAACTGGAGCTTGGACAGGTGTGGTGGATGGTACTTCAACTGATGGTAGCACCGCCAATTTTTTTAGTGCATGAACCATAGGATTAGACCTATGAGGTTGTACTGGTAAAGGAGGATATTCTTGATCCATCTCAGTAGCTGCAAAAAATTCCCTTGGCTGACTAATTTCAACACGCTTAGGAGGAATACTACCTTGAAGTAGTTCTGCATTCAACCTCCTTAATTCTTTCATTTCTTCCTCCAGTTGTGAAAATCTTTTCTCTAGTGAGAGTGATTGGCCTTATCCAGAGGAATAGGGAATGTAACCTGATTCTTTACGTTCCCCTTGTTGGATGCCTTTAGGAGAGGGGGAAGTTGATTATTTGAAGGAATACCTAGATTTTGGGTTAGACTTTGATTTATTTTACGCACAACTTCTTCATTTTCCTCTATGTGTACAGCCTCATGAGTATGAACTTCTTCATCTGATCCATCTGAGTGAGCCTCATGTTCTGGAGTATCAGCACCAATTGCATTGATGACATTTATTGATGCATAACGCATTGCATCCCTTCTATCTGCATTTATGCGATACTGTCTTTTTCTATGTCCCTGATGAGAAACTACCTTCTGTTGAGTTGATCACTCAAGAACTTCTAGATGAACCGTAATATAGAAAGAATATCATAATAATTCGTGTCTTCGTTCCTCTTGTGGCTTCTTCCCTAATCGAGAAAATACTTAATTTCTCTGAGGAAGAGATTGAGGATTTGAAAAAGTCCCCAGTCCGGTGGACTGGGGCTGCTCCTGCTGTTCCTGATCAACTCCTCCAATCGTATTTGTTAATTCCGAGGGTTAGGTTAAAAGAGTCCCATGTCTGGAAAGATGGGGTGGTTCTTAAGATGCTACATCTGAGACTTTCTTAAAATCTATTCAGATCTTGTGGACTTTATTCCGGAAATTGTTTGGATGCATCAACCTACATCCACTCAAATCACCGGGCTCAAATGATCGTTAGATGATTTCTGACACTTCTGTCACCTAATTATGCACCCACTCTAAACAAGAAGCATGTTTGATATTCTCATTTGCCTAATGCAAGTGTAATTTGACAACTTTTTCATTGTATGCCTGACTCTGGGAAGAACTAGTTGAGGCCTGTTCTAGATCAAGCCTTTGAGTACAAACAAAACCAATTGGTTGTGGCTGGCCATGGGCAATAACATTGCATGAGACCATTTTTGGAGGCCTTTGTTGATTGGAGAGTACAGTGAAATGCAGTGCTCCATGAACACCCCATCCCCTTATATGAATACCAGATATGGAATTGGGAATTAACTGATGCAATATTTTTAGTGTTCCAAGGCATGAACGCTGAAGGGATCGCTATTTATTTTCAACATTCAGATATCGAGAAACTGAGAGAGAGGCCAAATCAATTTGGAGTTGTAACCCTTTTATTATCTTAAAATGATTTTCATATTCATCATGAGGCATTATTTTCTTTTTCAATTGACAAAGTGTTTACCACATGTTGAGACGAATATCATGAAGACAATATTCTGAACCATCTCTAGAGTATCATATTGAGAGTCAGCCAAAGGAAAAAACATAACTGGCACTTCACCTTTCACCAGTTATTTTCCCATATTCAGAAATTCCTCTTTATCATTTAATGAATATTCTTCTACCTGATTACACCAGAGGTGGTGATTCTTTGTTGCTTCATTAGATTCAACAAGATGGGTAGAGAATTCATTTACCAGACTAGAAGATGAATGACCCAGGGGTAGTCTAGAGAATTTCCTACACCCCGGGTTATCTTTTAATTGAGAAAGTATTTCACCTTCTAGCGGTAAAGCATCAGACAAGATTGGATTTAGATTTTCAAGTGCCTCAGGATAAGAGGGATTTCTCATTACTTCATTGAACTTTAATGAATTTTCCAGGCAATGCGATTTACTACTGTAGAGAGAACATTAATAGCTAAATTCATCATCATGTGGAGGACCACCATGTTGGGTTACATAAAAAGATGAAACCTTTTTCTCCTTGATCTTCCGGCCACACATAGGGTTCTTGTGGCTCTCATATGAAGATGATACTTCGATATTGACCGAACAATCACGAAGCATTCATTAATGAGGAAGTGTCTGATGAAGACCATTAGAATTAATGTTCCTACTATTGGGAAATGAGAGAGTATAATATTGAGTTCCAATAGATAATTGTCTGAGGGCTTCAAGGACTCCAGCATCGAGCAAGGCCTTGTTACAGATTGGCCCTTGATTTCATGGATGTGCTGAACGGGTATTTTTCTTAGACACCTTCTTACTCACTTTGGGAACCACTTGTTGACGAAAGTGGTTATTATGGGTAGGTGTATGTGCCTGCTCAGGAGAAATAGTTAGGTTAAACTGATTATCTCCATTAAAATCGGGTGTATGTGCTTGACTTGATTGTCCATATGACATGGGGGAGTATGCCCCCAAAACACTCTTGGACTGGAACAGAGGTGTGTATCTCTTCCGAAGTGATATGTTGAGGTGTCACTCCACTAGTAGGGACATATTTGAATTTTGTTCCCTATGACGCTACTGAAGCTATTATAATATTCTGATAGGCATCCAGAATATGAGCAGGGATTTTCTTATGCTCTTTCACCATCGTCAGAATATGCTTCGTGACTTCAGTTGCTGGAATGGGAAAATACGCCCATTCCATTCTTGGAGTAGTTGTGTATTATTGCTCCTATCCTCCTTTTCCTATCAGTGAATTCTGATAGTACTCATGTGTGGGGGAAAAGAGTTGAGTCTTCTCTAAATTTGTTGTCGGAGATTTCCTACTGACTTCTCTGGATGCTACCAAACGCGACTATTGGCAGGATTGATGAAAATTGACAGGTGTATATGCCTTCTGTGTATTCTTTTCCAAGTATGGTTGATGAATTTCCTTCAATACTGGGAGAAGAGATTGCTGAAAAAATTGTTTATTGTAAACAGGTGTATGTCCCTGCTTATCAGTTGCCACCATATCAGATTGGCAAGCTTCTTTGGTTATAATCAGACGAGCCTGCTAACTATATTATCAGTTATAAAAAGGTGTATATGCATGCCAATAATACTCCTCAGAAATTTCCTTGTGGGATTGGAGTGTTGCTGCCAGACGAGTCTACTGGGCAGTAACATCAAGACAGACGGATATATATTCCCTCTCATCTCTTGCCATCAAGATGGCTTGATAGAATTCTCCGGAGGGGGAAAAAGTAATAACCTACTCCCTATTGACCAGATTTCACCTATAGTGGTTTTTCTTGTATTCCTGGGTCTGTGGGACCTGAGCTAAACCCCTAAAGCCGATACCCTCATCATGTTGAGGGAGCACTGCCGCACGAGTCTGACAGAGATTATTTATGGGAGCCCTCAGGAAGGACTCATATCTCCTTGAATTAAGCCTTGAGTGACCTTATCATTCACCTCCCCATAATATGGGAGGGACTGGTGATTGCATTCCGCGGATAACGACCTGAAACAGTTGGAGACGGTGGTTGGAACCACCAGCATCTTGATAACTGGTCGTCGCTATCCGAAAAACCAGGGTAAATTATTTACTTGGAGGGCTTGGCGAGCGACCTCTAGAATTGTAATGGTACCATGTTGACGATATTCATTAACCAGTGCATTTGATACCCAGTGTTGAAGATGCTGAGTAGGTGATGTTGTCCTCAGAACGGAAGAAGATCCAGCTGGAGTAGCGGGAGATGCATTTACAGGTGTGAACTCTAGAGAAGCCATTTCTGTAACGTAGAGAGATCTTGGAAAGGAGTTCCTTTTTGATATAAGAGACATAATCAAGATAAGTTCATCCACTACATCTTTTGGATGACCACATATGTTATTGATTGTTTTTTCCCTCTCATTGAATTTAAATAGGGGCTTAACAAATTAATAAAACATCATTTTAACATGGTTAAAGATTCACGTCGGGTTCACCATTTTTTGTTTCCTCTGGTGATGGGGATGACCTTGTTTTTTTATGTTTTAAACATTCCAATCAGTTTATAATGGGTTTGTTCTTAGAACAAGAAACATCCAATGATTCTATATCCATTTGAACCTACTTTACAAAGGTAGGTGCTCATTAGTTGTGAACCGATGAGGCTTAAAAATTTACATTGGTTGAGAGGATGGGGGGTCGTACTCATCACACCTTTTTGGGGGGAATTAATGACTACTCCGAGACTCTCTTTATAGATTTGAGTTATGTTCATGAATACTTCTTAAATTACCAAGTATGAAAATGATCTTTCCTTTAGATACAAAATTCAATGATTGATATGTATGATATTTAGATAATCTTTTATATGTATTTGAGGTTCTTCATCGATAGATAATCATCTATATTTGTTAGAGATTATTAGTCAATGGTATCCTTTAACACATTATATAGAAATATCTTGGTCATTATGATAACCATACTGGTTTAAAAGCCACTCAGTGGGGAACTTGATGTTTATTGTCGTTCTGAAGGACATTGATTATTTCAGAGTTGGGATCATACATGCAGATGGGATACCTACGTATCCTTATTTAGAAAAGGAATCAGAACCCATGTAGTTAGAGTAAATAAGAATGAGGTTTATGCATGATTGATGGTCCACAAAAAATTTCATAATTACTTTTACTCTCTAAGCTCACTTGAGTCATGCTCGGTGTGAGAAACAAGGGGTATCAGTAAAACCTAAATATTGTTCCACGAAAGATGAAATCATAATAAATAATGTGGGGCTTATGTATGTATGATTTCCTTGATAGATGACGATTGGGATTTACTTCAGGGAAGAAACCCGGGAACAAGGTCCATAAAGGTATATGTGCTTTATGGAGGTTTGGATACTTAACTTAAAGCTTAATCTTGAGAAGGATGCCCAAATTAAAGGAGACTTATGATTGGGGTTCACCCCTAATAAGGATGCCCAAATCAAGAGTAAATTAAGACCGGGGATTAATCCTAAAGAAGAGGCCTGGGTTAAGGGGAATTATGACTAGGGATTACTCCTGAAAAGGATACCCAAATTGGGGAACTTGGGGCTTACTCCTGAGGAGGAGACCCAAATTGGGGAACATGGGGATTACTCATGAGGAGGAAGCCCAAGTTTAAGGAAAATTATTATTGGGTCTTACTCATGAGGAGGATGCCCATATTAATAGAACTTGGACTGGGTCTAACTCGGGAAAAGGAGGCCCAGGTTAGGGAACTTGGGGCTTACTCCTAAAGAAGATGCCCAGATTAAAGATCTTCTCATCTTAAAAGGATGGGGTTGAATGAATGATATCTCTAACCTTAGTGACATAAAGATATGTAAATCACTAGGTTTTGAGAGATGTTACACATAATTCCCTTTAGATAAGGAAGACAACAAAGGATCCATGACAAAAATGTCCTTGAAGAGGGTTTTAAAGGATAAATCTTGAAGAGGAGAGGCAGATTTGAAGAAAAGAATTGAATAAGAAGGAGGTCCACTCAAAAAGAGGTACACAAGAGAGTCCAGTTGGGGCTCACAAGTACTAGTCACCCAATTATACTTGCGCGACACATGTGTACTTGCACGACGGTTAACCCATAGGGTAATACTTGGGCGACACTTGGCTCAAGCCCTTAGTATTATCCCTAACGGCTTCCAAAAAGTGTGGCGCGCAAGTTTTGTTAAAGGGATAAGGTGGCGCACAATTGTCTTCATTTCCCATAAGGGTTATACAATTAGGAGCGTAATTTTTGGTGAATTTCAACACTTATGCATTGTTCCCCCTCTATGGATCATCCATTATCGGTAAGAAATTAAATTAGAAGTGTTCAGAAGACTTCAAGTAAAGACTAGAGCATTGGGAGCTTAAATTTGACTTTTGGAATTTTTCGTCCTCGAAATGGGGGGCCCACAAGGGGTATTTATATGCTACTAAAAACTTTGGGCGAAAATCAAATAGGCGCCCATGTCACCTGCGTGCCCAATATGTGGAGCACACGTATACTTGCGCGCCGATGATGAAACTTGCACGACCCATGCTCAGACAAATCCTTGATCATGCCTTTGTCAATTTTTGATTTTCTTCAAAGGATGAATCTCTTTGTTATAAGGTATTCCTATTTTTTAGTCGTTTAGACTCTGTGATGGAAAGGACTGTCAACAAAATTCCCCACCCCCAGATTTGGCTCCGAAAAGGAAGAGGATTTGAATCTGAGGTAATGGAGAAACCCAAGGAAGGGCGGCGCGCATGTTTTGATCGCACAGGTAGCAGCGTGCAGGTGAGAGTCACGCAGGCTTCAGTGCGTAGGGGTGCAGCCAGGCCTATAAATATGTGCACTATTCTCGCGTAAAGCACTAGTCTTTGAATGCTTCTGAGCTCTCACCGCCTAGATTTCTCTCGTCCTGCAAGTATACTGATTTTCCATGGTTTCATTGCTTCTGTTCATGTCATGCTTCTACAGAGGTAGTTTGACTTGCGCTGTGATACCTGTGTTCCAAAACCTGTGCCACACAGTTACACTTGCGTGCCAACATTGGAATTGCGCGCCTTAATTCCTTATCCATTTTTTTCATTTTTCTTCCAATTTTTTTTAAAAAACCATCTTACTTAAGAGTTAATTATTCGATCTTTGTGAAAATTAAATGGCTCCTAGAAGAATTGGAATGGATGATGAACTGGCTAGCAAGAGAATTGATTATATGATGAAAATTGTTGGCCATGATTACAATAATGACTGCAATAACACTCTCCCAGATCTGGAAAAGTACTTGAAGAAGTATCATCTTAATTTCCCACAAAGCATCTACCTGCCTTTGTATGGGCATGTTCATCTCCAAGAAGACAACATTCTAGAGACAAAGAACAATCTCCTTCATTCTTGGTTTCAAACATACACTAATTTTTCGTCAACAAATATCTCAATTGGAGGATAATTTTTTAATACTGAAATAGTGGATAAGGCCTATATAATGCATCATTGCCCTTGTGCCCCATATCTGAAACCTCACAAGCCTGATCTACAACAAAATTGTTATCCTTCAATCTTCTGAAATTATCAGATGGATCAATCCAAAGGCTAGAAGAAGAGTTGGGACATCCGTCCTGGAGGAGGTCTGAAGCCAACTTGGATGTGGGCATATTGGGTGAGACAAACCTTTGCAGAGTTTTTTTAGGATTTTAAAGGAGCTGTAATATATGAAGCCATCTGGGTTGGGCAGACATATGTCTACAGGAATGATGACTTTGTTCTAGAGCTAATCAGCTGTTGGATCCCAGAAGCCAATTTTTTCAATATGACTCTTGGAGAAGTAGGCATCAGTTTGTGGGATGTCTACAAGATCTCAGGGGGCTCCAATTTTGGGTGATATGTATGAAGAATTCATCAACCCATGGTGACTTGGAATGATTCGGAGAAGACTTCGGCTTTGGATCAGGAATTATTGGAAAGTTTATACAAGCTCAAGAACTCAAAGACCTCCAAAACACATTCTAGAAAGGATATTCATCTAGAGGAGTGGATGGATATGTTTCTTACACAGAAGGAGGTGAAGGGGCCCACCTATACTTTTCCTACTACCAGCCATATAATAGAGAAGAGGGGTGCTTCTGGAACATTTTGGCTGACTCTAGAAGTAGGAGAATTTGAGAAGTGGGGGTATGAAGTGGATTAGAGAATACCAAAAAAGACCCATATAGCCGGCTTCTTAGCCTTGGGGCTCAGTGTTTATCTTTTACAAGTCAGGGGTTCGAAGGGAGGTGTCAGGCCAAGGACCTTCATTATTGCAGCCAAGTTGTCTAAGAAGAAAATGGTAGGGTTGGCCACCCCCATTTTAGTGAATATTCACAAGATCTTACTCCATGTCTTTATGGCTATGTATCCTTTGAGAATAGTGGGACCATTTCATGTTTTGTGGGGATGGATCGCCACTCATTTCAAGACATATGATGTACAGAAAAGAGTACAAGTTCCTAGATGTTCTTCCAGTCCATCAGTGCAGGACTTTTCTGGAATTGCTCTGTTAGTTCTCAACTCCTATGATATGAAGGTGAGGATGAGCATGTTCAAGGACCTGAATTTATTTCCTTATGGAAACCCACCAACCGGATGGTTTATTGACGATGGAATATCCCGCTTGGAATTGTGGTCATACATGCTGGCTTGAAGAGATGGTGTACTGGCCACCAGGATTGACAGAGAGATTATATACGAGGCTTATGCTCCATATAGATTTGCATTAAAATTCAAGTGTTTGCAGCAGAATGTTGTATCCCCTCTTGTGTATGTCAGGTTAGAGCATCATCCAATGGTTTCCCAACAAATATGGTTGCTGACATCTGTGGAGAAGACCGGGGTAGTGTTTGATATACCAGTTGCTAAAGTGGTGAGTAACTTGACTACATAGTGTGACGAGAACTAGATAGCATCATACCCTGAAGGGGTGCTGAATCATCCAGTTCATCAGGTGGGGAAAAAGAAAAGAACTGTAGAGAAATAAACCCTCCATCTGGATGGTTACTCTTCCCCACCTGGAGCTGATTCACCGGGTTCCTCACCCAGGGCTGACTCGTCAGATTCCCAAGATGGGGATGATGAGGCTCAACATGTGTCAATGCGGCCTCAGGCCAGATATAATCCTCCTGTCAGAATCAAGAGACCAACTTTATCGACTCTTAGTGAGTTACTTCATTGGGGAAATGTAATGAAAATTACTTTGTAAATCAACAAGTTTTATTTTCTTATCCTTTATCTGTAGTTGCTGGAGTTGGGCAGAAGCTGAAATCCAATATTTTAGGACCCTCCTCGCAGACTTTTGGTAAACATGATAAATATCTACTACCAGAGGCTATCTAGACATGGAAGAGTTTATATTGCGATGATGAAACTGCCCTGATGGATCTCTGTGAGGGGCTACACATTCCTAGGATAGGGAATATTCAGGCCTCTATCGATATCTGTTTCGAGGAAAATCCCGATGAAGTGCGGGCTTACATCTGAGAGTTGGAGATGCACATATATGCCACCGATGATTCTATTCCTATCACCAAGCGGGTGAAGGAAATGATATATCGTGGCACCAATGAGGGGAATGGTGATTCCGGAGATGAGGAGTGGCACGATTACATGGCTCCTGAAGATGTAAGTCTCTTTCCTTATTTTCTTTTCAACTTAATTACAGTAAAAAATTTGTTTACTCATGGAAATTATTTTCTCCATCCTATAGCTTGAAAAGAAATGAACTGATGAGGTTCCATCACCACTGTATAGCCCTGGTGGTACTGCCGTCATGGCTAATGAATCTCATCACGAGCTGGGTGAGGTATCTCCAGGCCAGCATTCCATATAGGAGGAGTTATACATGGCTCTTCATTTTCAAATTCTTGTATTTGGAGATGATGATGTCATCACTACCAAAAATCCGAAGAAACAAAGAAATCGAAGGAAGAAGTCCACAGTTCAATGCTTCATTAGTAGTGGTAAGTCCTTCAGATAGTCATGAGTCCTAACCCATGAAAATATTGCCCATACTTTTTGGGATTGCAGGGGCTTCTTCAATTTCCCCTTTGAGGGAGGGGACTGAACCTCCTCTGAGAACGATGGAGGGTGCTGGAGAAAAGTCGAAAATTTATGCTGACATGGCTGCTCCTGAAGAAGAGCTAGCGTCTATTCCCAGTATCTCACCTGCTACTGCAGAGAATTTGGTGGCCACTGCAACTGATGCCGTAATTTTATCTGATGAAGTTGTCCGGTGTCAGAGGAAACAGGATGAGGGTCGCCAAGAAGACACATCAAATGCTCCCACTGTTCAGACTAACCGGGAATCTGAGATATAATTGGATGAAATGATGAAATATTGGTGGATCTTTTGAAGAGATTTTAGATCATGTTAAATTACCATGTAATTTAGATGATTTTGGACGTGAGTGTTATCCTTCATCATATTAAAATAAATTCTTATTACATCTCTATCCATGACTGGTTAGAAATGTGCAGTTCCATCTGAGCAAGCTGTTGAGCTGTCAATGCCTGAAGGGGGTATGGACAACCCTACTATTGCAGAGACACTAGCTCAAGAGGAGATGAACCCGGTAGATCTTCCTGAAACTCATCCTAAAAATCTTGTTGAAGCTAGGAAATATGCGGAGGAGCCTTCTCCTACAGTTGATCTACCGTTGGGTAAGAGACAACAATATTTGTGGCTGTACTTAATTTTCAAGACAACTTAATCAACATTTTTCATCCTTTGAAACTAACCAAAAACATTCAATTGACTATCCAGGGCCGTCAATTTCAGTGGCTAGATCCAGAGGTGAAGCCTCAACCTCCACCCCAATGGGAATAGAAAGTGAAGTAACACGGGTCAGGGGGGAAGGAGCAGAACATGTCACTTCTTTAAGTTCATTAATACCAAATTATATTCCCCCCTATGACAGTGATGCCTAATCAGACCCGGATGTACAAAAGGCTCTCCAATTTTTACGTCGCAATTCATGGCAGAACATATGGAAGATCATATCCGCAGTGCCTCTTGAAGAGATGTCATCAAAGATCCCCAGATTTTCATTCTTGTTCTTCATTTTGGGACTTGACGGTTTTGGATATCAATAGATTAGTGCTGTGGTGAAACAAGTCATCTTAAGTAGGGAGAAAGAGTAGAGGTACCGTCAAGACGTAACCAAAGTAAGGTTGTTAGCCTATATCAGTGAATTTGAGGTTGCGGTGTCCCGAGATGAGGCTGATCATGCTGCAAAGTTGAAGGAGCTGAAGCATAATATCAAAGAGAATATTGTCTAATAGATTCACCTTCAGCAATAGTTAGATGTTGTTACTGGAGAACTTGACCAACTTAACAATTCACTGGAAGGAGTTCGAACAAATGGTATGAAATACATCGCTGAATCAAACAGAGCACTCCCTCAAGATAAAAAGAGTAAAGCTGGACGAGTGCATGAACTTCAAGTGGCTTCTAATGAAGATCAGGATGCCGTAAATCAAATGAATATTTATGTTGAAATTATCTTGTAATCCCTGAAAAAAAGATAAGTGACTCCAGTCTGTGGATGTCCTTATAACTTTTGTGCATCAAATGAAAAACACTTTCATCTTCAATCATCTGTGCATGCCTTATTTTTCTACATGATTTAAATTTTTACCAAATTAAATGGGCCAATTAAGAATAGTTTTATTTTTTCTAGGATTATAGAAATAACCCTAAAAACTTTGAATATTTTTATTTTCTAAATATTACCTAAATCATACAAAATGTATGTTTAGTGAGTTGGGACTTGACTTTTTTTCATTTTTACCTTGTCTTTTGTGTGTAGTTTAAAGTCATGCACGCCAGACATAAAAAGGATAATGTTTATGGTCAAAATAGCTTTGACCGAATGGATTAAAATTAACTCAATTTCTTGATAATTTATCTGAAAACATATTACCATATTCAAGTATGGGGGAAAACATGTAAAAAATGACTTAAGAAATTTTTAATCTAAGGAATGATATGAAAAAAAGGCTAAGAGGTATTAGAAGAAGTATTTCCTAAGAGTGAAGTTACCATTATTTAACAAACCCGTTAGGGGTTGAATTATGCAGGGCCACCTAAGGGCATTGGGTGCATAGTCAAATAATAGCATATTTTGGATGAAAGGTCTATTATATAGACTGTTTATGCAAGGCCGCCTAAGGTCACGTGCTACATAGTCAGGAAAAATAACTCTCAGAAATTTTACTTTTCTATTGCTAAAAATCCAGTGAATGTTTATGGAGATTCAAATTTTCTAAAGCATAGATTATACTGTATGGAGAGAGGCACTTGAATATAGAGAGTATATTTTCAATCAATATTGTCAAAGAATTGGATGAATGCCACTCTTGCAAAAGTCTGGCCCAAACATAGGGAAGGGAAATATAAACCATAGACTTAAATACTTTTAGATCATAAAAAAGACCATGGGACAAATATGTTAAGGATGGATATTTTTGTGGATCCCTACATATTGTCGTTAAGACAACTAAGGAAAAAATGGGTTTCTTCCCAAGAATGAGGTTACCATTATTTAACCAACCCTTTAGGGGGTCGAATTATGCAGGGCCACCTAAGGGCATCAGATCCATAGTCAAGTAGTAGCATCTTTCATTTGACAAGTCCGTTATGTAGAATACTTATGCAAGGCCGCCTAAGGTCATATGCTGCATAGTCAAACAAACGAATTCCTGAGTATCAAAAATTTTGTGACCAGAAGTCAAGAAAAGGTTTATTGAGATCTTAAAGTATTTAAGGTTAGGAGTATGATAGATCAAAATGGGCATTGTTCAATTCATGTAGAGATATACCGACCAATTCTAACCATAATCATGTTGTACTTGGGTCCTGAACTGAGATGTTGAACTTCACTACATATCTCATTAGAATGAGAATGAAGCCAAATGTAATTCTTGAAATACAATTTAACATAATGTAGGATAAAATTATAGGAGATCTTATTTTAGGTTCATAGAGATAGGACCATAATAATGAATACACAGTGTGTGTTTTATAAACCTAATGTGAATGAAAACTAGTGTTTTCATACCACATTCATGTGTTCATAGGGGGATTTTTTAAGCCAAAGGACTGAAAGTAAAATTTGGGGATAGGCCCAAAGACTTGGGACTGGATTTGAGGGATGCTCAAATGTTCCTACATATCCCATAAGGATGGGAATCAAGCCGCACGTAGTTCTTGAAATACCCTCTGTATGGATATGGTTCGTACATATAATGGTTGAAAGGGGACTTTAGTGCAAAGATGGTTTGGCCCACGATTAAAGGTTCAGGAATTTCCATGTATGTACGTAGACTTTGGAATATAACATGATTGGAAATCAATGTAAATAATGATTTTCTCTCAGGTGAGGGTGTGAAACAATGATGTAGTTTATTGTCATACATGAAAAAAGTTTGAATAGTTTAACGTCATATAGCAAGGATGATTTTGAACCAATGTAGAAAATATTGGTTTTGGGGGTGGATTCATGAATCAACATCGTATGATATGGAGGTGAACTGATGTGAAGAGATTGGTTTTGGGCTTGAACCTAAGGAGGTTGCCTACGTACCCAGCCTAGAAGGAAAGGATCAAAGTCCGCATACTTAAATTGTCAAGTGAATTGGTGATCATGTTGTTCTTGGGGACAATGACCTAAAACATGGTGTTGGGACTTATGCATGGTTAGCAACCCATAGAGGGTGTTATGGTTGAAGTTTACTCTAAGCTCACGTGATTCATACTCGGTGTGAGAAACAAGAGGTAGAAACAACCGTAACGATGCACAGTTTAATGTCATGTTGGGTGTATAAGGGACTGAACACAGTTTAACGTCATGTTGGACAATGGATAACTGTGCAGTTTAAAGTCATGCAGCAAGGAAATAAAGAGGGGGCTCTATATTTTAATGTCATATAGCTAGGAAAAAAGATAAGATTATGCAGTTTAAAATATTTTAGTAAGGACTTTGGGGACTGTGCAATTTAGTGTCATGCAGTAAGGAAGACAAAATTTAACGTCATGCTGGACTAAAGGGGGACAATACAGTTTAACATCATGTGGGATGAATAGGTGCGTAGTTTAACGTCATATATCTAGGATGACAGTTATGCAGTTTAACATCTTGCGGGATGTGGATTATATCGTTTAACGTCATATTGCAAGGACGACATAGTTTGACGTCATGTTAGATGTTGGAGGGTATTTGTGTTACACGAAATACTTCTTCAAGAATCTTGCATTGATTGGAGTCGTGATGAGTTATCCATCCATTGAGATTAAAGAATAAGATCCATTGGAGGAGACCATATATATTGAATAAGGCCGTTCCCACTTTTTCTCAATATTTTGAGGTTTTATTCCTGGTATCATTGGAGTTCTGAGAACCAAAACCAATTCTCCTTGAATGCATTAACAAAGACGAACTTTTTTGTTGAATACTCATGCTATTCGATTCTGATAGAATTCCAAGTGATGTAGGGTGCACATTCTTTTCTCATGTAGTCATTCCAATTCATCAAATCACTTTTGAGATTGTTCATCTGTAGATGACTGATAAAAAAAGGCTACTCTGAGCGAAGGTAATTGAACTTCAATGGGAAATATAGCTTCTGTTCTATATACCAATGAATATGGAGTTTACCGCGTTGCAGTGTGAGTGGTGGTTTGATAATCCCATAAAGCATGAAACATTTTATTAGGACATGATATCTTATCTTTATCCACCATATTTTATAGTATATTTGAATGATTATTATTGAAGCCTTCTATATAGACATTGGCCGTTGCATGATACCGAGATGAATGGTTGGATTTAATGTTGTATTCTTGATACAACTTCCTTACCTCAGATGAATAGAAGTTGGATCCATTGTACATCAGTATGATATGAGGAACACCAAATCTGGTAATGATGTTAGACTTCATGAAGCTAACAATTCTTTTAGAACTAACTTCTTTGAGAGGTATTTCCTCTACCCATTTGGAAAAGAAGTCAGTAGCAGTAAGAATATACTTAAACTACTTGGTTGTAGCTGAAGGATAAGGTCCTACTAAATCTATTCCCCATGTGGCAAATGACCATGAGTATTTAGCTGCATGAAGAAACTATGGGGGATGATGAATGATGTTGGTACATACTTTGCATGAATGACACTTCTTCATGAAATCAACACAATCTTGTATCATTGATGGAAAAATTATCCAAGCCTTCAAATTTTATTAGCAATCTATGTCCAGACTGGTGGGCACCACAGACTCCTGCATGTACTTCTTTCATGACAGCCATTGTCTCTTCACCATCAATTCATCTGAAGATAATTCTATCAAAACCTCTATTGTATAGAATTTTTTCTAGGTGATCAGGGCTATCATAAAGAGTAAAATTTACCACAGGTTGCACGGATTTGTTCTTTCCCGGCTCTATCAAGTGGAAGTGTCCCATTTTAAAGGTATTCCCTGATAGGTGTCATCCATCCTATAGTCTGACCATATTGTTCAGAAATGGGAGTAATTTCATTGCTTTCCTCAGTTCTTATTTGAACATAAGGAGAAAATATATGACGGTGGGCAATACTGATGATTGTCTCATCCCGATTTGGATCTTATAGAGTTGTGGCTATATTATCTAGTGCATCAGCTGGGGCATTTTGTGATCACGGGACATAAGAAACTGTCGGTTCTGAAGGAAATTCAGCCATTAACTCTCTGACGTAATCATACAAAGGGATTGACTCTTCTTTTCTGAGGGCATAATCCCCATTGACTTGTTTGATTACTAGGTCTAAATCAAATTTCACCTTTAAGTGATTCACTTGTGCTTAAAGCACCAACTCCAATCCTATGATGAGAGCTTGATATTCTTCTTCATTATTTGTACCACATTCCCACAATAAGAAAGAATATGGTAACACTGCATTTTCTAGGGAAATAAGCCCAATTACTAACCCATATTTGTTGAATTTAGGATCTTCAATTTTCTTCCCTGTTGGACTTTTGGAAACACCATCAAAGTACATTTCCCATGTTTGAAGATTATCTTGAATAGAAAAGACTTCCTCCTCAAGAAGTTCAATATCAAAAGATGTATCTTCTACTGAAGGGTGTTCAGTAAGGAAATCATCCAGAGCATGGCCCTTTATTTCCTTTTGAGACACATAATGGATATCAAATTGCTGCAAAATAACTTCCCACCTTGCTAGACATTCAGTAAGCATTGGATGACTAAGGATGAATTTGAGCAGGTTATTGCGAGATACCAATTGGACCTCATGATGTTTCAACTAGTGTCTCAATTTTTTAACTGCAAAGATTAATGCTATGTAGCACTTTTCAATACATGATTATTGGGTTTCTAATATAACCATAGTTTGACTGAGATAGTAAAGGTTGTTTTCATTCCCAACATCATTCTTCTGGGAAAAGAAGGCACCCAATGATCACTCTAAAGCTGTTAGATAAAGAGTAAGTGGTATTCCTTCAACAGGTGGCATTAATACCGGTGGACTCATGAGACATTCTTGAGAATATTGAATGATTCTTGACATTCTTCAGTCCACTGTTAAGTGACTCCCTTCTTCATAAATTTGGTGAAGGGTAACCTTTTTCATACCAAATTGGCGATGAAATGCCAAATATAGGCTAAGTGTCCTTGAAGTCCCCTTAATTACTTCAAATTTCGAGGAGGTGACATACCAAGGACTGAATTTGTCTTCTCAGGACTGAATTTGATACCATGATGGCGTACAAAAAATCTGAGAAATTTTCCCAAGGTTTCCCCAAAAGCACATTTCAAGGGGTTCATCTTCAAATTGTGTTCTCGAAGTTTGTGGAATATGATTTCCAAATCATCCAGGTGATTAGAACATTGTCTGTATTTAACCACCAAATCATCCACATAACATTCAACAAACTTCCCTAAAAAGGGGTTGAAGATATGTTGAATGGAACGCTGATATGTTGCGCCTACATTCTTCATGCCAAAGGGCATTATCCAATAGAAATACACACCCTGAGGGGATCTAAAGACTGTAAACTTTTCATCTTCTAGTGCCATTAGGATTTTATTATACCCTAAATATCCATCCATGAAAGAAAGTTCTTCATAGCCAGCTGTTGCGTCAATTAAAAGTTCTGTGATCCGAACTGGAAAATCATCCCTGGGACAATGCCAATTAAGATCTCTGAAATCAATGAAAAATCTAATTTTTCTGTTCGTTTTCATAGGGAAAATATTATCCAACCTTTTGGGATATTGAACTTATCTAATGAAGTTATCTTTGATAAGCTTATCCACTTCTGCTTCAATTTTGGAAGCATATGTTGGGTCTGTTCTTCTTGCGGCTTGCTTGAATCCTCAATGTTCTTCTGGAAAACCCAAACGATGAGTAGTAACATCAGAATAAAGCCCTGGAATTTCTGTATATTTCCACGCAAATATATCTCTATTTTTCATTAAAAACGAAATATACATTTCTTTCCCATCAAGAGTCATGGGCGCACTAATTAAAGTAGGGTGTGGATCTGCTTTTGTACGCAGATTTATTTCTCTGAGTTCATCCACAGTGGTAGAGATACCCTCTTCAAATTATAGAGGAGCATCCCTGAGCTCTTCCTCTTCTTCTTCAACATGTGTTATTTCTTTTGTTTATACTTGTATAGTAGATGATGAAGCTAAAATTCCATGATCAGAAGAGATGTTAAAATTTGAACATTTTGAAGAAGAAACTTCCATTTCTGACCCTATTGATGATGAAGGGCCTTCCTTGGGTAATAAAGAGGGGATGATAGATTGAGAATCGACATCATCATTCATATCTAACACTTCTATAACTTATTCTGGCCTGGTTGATGAAGTATATAATTGTTGGATTTCGGCGGATGAAATGAATACATCTCCATTTGAGCTTTCATCATTGCTTGGTGAATCACCAATTTCTCCCATGCCATCTGGCTTGATTTCTATAATTGACATTATGGAAGTTTCCATAAGAGTATTTGTATTCCGGTCTATCCTGTCAATTTGACTGATAGGAAACACATAATCTGTACTCACATGTATGAATGGGTTTACTGGAATCTTTTCCAAACCATATGGAGCATTAACTTTAGTAAACTCCCTTGTTGTGTATTTCTCCTTACCCTCCATGTGATATAATTTCGCCTCAATTTATTGAGATTCACATGTTTTGAATGGGGATTTATCACCATACAATGTCTCAATTTGACCATTGAAACAATATTTGATACATTGATGGTATGATGAAGGGATAGCCTCATGTTGATGTAGCCAAGGTCTTCCAAGAAAAATGTTGAAAGCTGGGTCAGGACGAACAACCATGAAATGTAAATTGGATACAAGATAACCAAATTGAGTTCTGATTGTGATCTCTCCCAGAGTTTCTTGTTCATTTTTATCATATCCTTGTAACATCAAAGTATAAAGAGATAAATTAGATTCAATGAGTCCCAATCGAAGAAGTGTACGAATGGGGATGAGGTTGACTCCTGAACCATTATCAATGAAAGATCTTTGTATGTCTACATCATTGACCTTTCAAGATAAATACAAAGGTCTAATATGTCCATGCACAACATAATATTCATTTTCATATGTGAAAGATATCACTGCATGGAATTCTACATGATTATTCTCTACCTGGTAGACTTCAGCCGCATCAATTTCCGTTTCGAATTCCTGAGGACTTCACAAAAGCCTCGATGAGTGCCTCTCGAAGATCCTTTGATAGATCACGACATCCAGAATTGATAAAATGGACATTACATGGGACAAATGCTTTAATACAACATACTTTTGGTCCAAAGGTATGATTTTACCAACAGGAACATGTGGTTTCACAGGTGCCTTAGAAGTTTATGCTTTGGAAGTAGATGCATCTGGTATTGGGGTAGGAGTTAGAAATACTCCAGGATTTGGAAGATTAGACCGACTAGGTCAATTTATTTGATGATAAGAAGAAGGTGTAACCTCCAACCGATCCTCCAGAATAATTGTGCTAGGACTGAATCTTTCATGCATGGAAGAACTTTCGTGTTCTTTTTGAGCTCGCTGAAGGGCTCTACCATGAGTTTCTACTGCATATATAGTTCTAGTAGGGGTAGAATTAGAATAGTGGCTTTTGGGATATCCACATCTTCCTCTATATCCTGGAACTCTGAAACTCCCTCTAATTCCTCATTTTGATTCAGGGAACTCAGGTTCATCAAGATCGAAACTTTGACTGGCATAAGGATATGTTAAGTGAATCATATTAACAAAACCAAAGATGAACTCTTTATCTGATGAAGACTCTTCCTGATTATCCAATTTAGGTTGTGCCGTTTGGTGGGATGGTGCCCGTGGCTTTGAAATAGATCGCATAAAATCATCCAGAGTCAAAGACAACTTGGGCTTTGACACGATCTCATCTTCTTCTGAGCATTCTTCTTTCTTTGAATTATGTCGTTTCATTGAGGATTTTCTTTCTAATTAAGGGGGTTTTTCTATGGCATTCATAGAAGAAGACCCAATTGGTTTCTTCAATTATGTTCATAAAATGGCATGAGTTAGGTTGATCATTTTTTTGACCATCCAATCATTATATTTCTGCACATTTATACTTTTGACTTCCTGCCACTCGCCTTCTTCCTCTGGATCTGTAGTAGTAACACATGCTACCTGAGTTGAAGAACCATTAAATTTGACTTGTCTTGAGTCCACCATTTTTTAAGGAGGTCTTTGAAGAAAAAACACTCTTAAATGGGATGCCCCAATATCTAATGAAATGGGAAAGAATTGGGATAGTCTTCATCTGCTTCCATATTCGGCCTTTTAGGCCTTGGAAACTAAACCAAATTATTTTCCAGAGCCGAAATGAAGTAACTAGGAACTTGTTCATTTCGGAAATAAAAAGATTTTCTCTTCAGATCCCCAAATTGATTCCAACTTTGATCTCTTTGATCATCTTGATGAAAAGACCTCTGCTATTGACACTCAGGAGGTGGAGCCCTTCGATAAGATTATGGTTTTGAAGTAGAAGCTGGTACATGTGCTTGTTTAAGAGTAACTGTAGCTGTCTCTGCTCTACCCATTCTCCTTCCTGAAGCTGATGGAATTACACTAGTTTTATCCTTAGTCTTGATAAAAGTGTCTTCAATCTGCTGAGCGATCTAAGTAAGGTCTTGAAACCCTCCCTTGTATTTTACAAGGATCAAAAGTGTGCATATTTCATCATGCAAATTTGCCACACAGATTGGAAACAAGTCTTCTTGAGGGGGTGCTAAGCTTTGGGAATATGTTAATTCCTTCCAGGGAGTAATAAAATATAAAACCCTTTCATTATCAATTTTCTTAAAATTTGTAAGATAAAAAACTCTTGTGTTTGGCAACGTTGAGCTGAATTGAAGAATAAATCTTTGGTGGAGATCTTCCCATCCGGTAATTGACCGAGATTGCCAGCTTGTATACCAGAAAAAGGCAGGTCCTTGTAATGACTTTACAAAACACCTGATCATAAATTCTTCTTGTTGCTGAGGGGTTCCCATCATAGGATCGCAATGAGAAAGAAAATGCGTCATGTGTTGCTCTGGGTCTCCTGAACCATTAATGACCGGGAATTTGGTACTTGAAAATTTTGATGGGGGAGGAATTACATCAACCCATTCAGGGTAAGCTCTATTTTCTGGTTGAATTTGTGCACGTTTTCCTTCCATAGCTTCCAATTGATCTATTAATGACTCAATAGTAGTTATTAACTTTTGAGAAACATCCGGTTGAGCTTGGACCCGAGCAGGTGCAATAACTAGAGCTTGGACAGGTGTGGTGGACGGTACTTCAACTGATGTTAGCAGCACCAATTGTTGTAGCGCATGACCCATAGGATTAGAACTGTGAGGGTGTACCAGTAAAGGAGGATATTCTTGATCCATCTCAGTAGCTGCAACAAATTCCCTTGGCTGACTAACTTCAGCATGCTTAAGAGGAAGACTACCTTGAAGTAGTTCTGCATTCAACCTCCATAATTCTTTCATTTCATCCTCCTGTTGTGCAAATCATTACTATAGTGAGAGTGATTGGACTTGTCCAAAGGAAGGGGGAATGTAACCTGATTCGTTACATTCCCCTTGTTGGATGCCTTTCAGAGAGGGGGAAGTTGATTATTTTAAGGAATTTCTAGATTTTGGATAAGCCTTTGATTTCTTTTACGCACACCTTATTCATTTGCCTCTGTGTGTAAAACCTCTTGAGTATGAACTTCTTCATCTGATCCATATGTTTGAGCCTTGTGTTCTGGAGGATCAGCAACAATGGCATTGATGACATTTATTGATTCATAACGCATTGCATCCCTTCTATCTGCATTTCTGCGATACTCTCTTTTTCCATGTCCCTAATGAGAAACTACCTTCTGTTGAGTTGATCCCTCAAGAACTTTAGATGAATTGTAATATAGAGGGAATATCATAATAATTTGTATCTTCATTCCTCTAGTGGATTATTCCAAAATCAAGAGAATACTGAATTTCTCTGAGGAAGAGATTGAGGATTTTAAAATGTCCCCAGTCCGGTGGACTGGGGCTGTTCCTGCTGTTCTTGATCAACTCCTCGAATCGTATTTGTTAATTCCGAGGGTTGGGTTAAAAGAGTCCCTTGTCGGGCAAGATGGGGTGGTTCTTGAGCTGCTACATCTGAGACTTTCTTAAAATCTCTCCGGATCTTGCGGGCTTTAGTCTGGAAATTGGTTGGATGCATCAACCTACATCCACTCAAATCACCTGGCTCAAATGACCGTTGGATGATTTCTGACACTTCTGTCACCTGATGATGCGCCTGCTCTAAACAAGAAGCATGTTCAATAATCTCATTTGACTAACGCAAGAGTAATTTGACAACTTGTTATTTGTATGCCTGACTTTGGGAAGAACTATTTGAGGCATGTTCCAGAGCAAGCCTTTGAGTACAAACAAAACCAATTGGTTGTGGCTGGTCATGGGCAATAACATTGAATGAGACCATTTTTGGCGGCCTTTGTTGATTGGAGAGTATGGTGAAATGAAGTTCTCCATGAACAGTCCATCCCCTAATATGAATAAAAGATGTGGAATTGGAAATTAACTCGTGCAATAATTTTAGTATTCCAAGGCATGAACGCTGAAGGGATCTCCATTGCTTTTCAGCATTCTGATATCGAGAAACTGAGAGAGAGGCCAAATCAATTAGGCATTGTAACCTTTCTATTATCTTAAAATGATTTTCATATTATTCACAAATCATTATTTTATTTTTCAATTGAAAAAGTGTTTTCCACATTTTTAGACGAATATCATGAATACAATCTTCTGGAAAATCTCTAGACTATCATACTGAGAGTCAGCCAAAGGACAAAACATAACTGACACTTCACCTTTTGCCAGTTTTTTTCTCATATTCAGCACTTCCTCTTTATCATTTAATGAAGATTCTTCTACCTGATTAGACCAACTCTGGTGATTCCTTGTTGCTTCATTAGATTCAACAAGATGGGTAGAGAATTCATTTACCAGACTAGAAGATGAATGACCCAGGGGTGGTCCGGAGAATAACCTACACCCCAGGCTATCTTCTTATTGAGATTGTATTTCACCTGCTAGAGGTAAAGCATCATACATGACTAGATTTAGATTTGCAAGTGCCTCAAGATAAGAGGGCTTTCTCATTATTCCATTGTCCTTTTATGATTTTTCCAGGAAATGCAAATTACTACCATAGAGAGAATATTTGTAGCTAAATTCATCATCATGGGGAGGACCACCATGGTGGGTTACAGCAATAGATGAAACCTTTTGCTCCTTGATATTCTGGCCACACAGAGGGTTCCTGTGGCTCTCATCTGAAGATGATACTTTGATATCGACCAACCTGTCATGAAGCATTCAATCACGAGGAAGTGTCTGATGAAGACCATCAGAATTAATGTTCCTACTATTGGGAAATGAGAGAGTATAATCTTGAGTTCCAACAGATAATTGTCTGAGGGCTTCAAGGACTCCAGCATTGAACAAGGGCTTGTTACAGATTGGACCTTGATTTCTTGGCTGTGCTGAACAAGTATTTTTCTCAGATGCCTTCTTAATCACATTGGGAACCACTTATTGACGAAAGTGGTTATTATGGGAAGGTGTATGTGCATGGTCAGGAGAAATAGTCTGGTTAGGCTGATTATCTCTATTCAAATCTGGTGCATATGCTTGACTTGAGTGTCCGTATGACATGGGGGAGTATGCCCCCAAAACCCTATTGGACTGGAACAGAGGTGTGTATCTGTTCTGAAGTGATATATTGAGGTGTCACTCCACTTGTAGGGACATATTTGAATTTCATTTCCTATGATGCTGCTGAAGCTATTATAATATTCTGACAGGCATCAAGAATATGAGAAGGGATTTTCTTCTGCTCTTTCACCATCGTCAGAATATGCTTGGTGACTTCAGCTGCTGGAACGAGAATATAAGTCCATTCCATGTTTGGAGTAGTTGTGTATTCTTACTCCTATCCTCCTTTTCCTATCAGTGAATTTTGACAGTACTTATGTGTGGGGTCAAAGAGTTGAGTCTGCTCTAAATTTGTAGTCGGAGCTTTCCGACTGACTTCTCTGGATGCTACCAAACACGACTATTGGCAGGATTGATGAACATTGGAAGGTGTATGTGCCTGCTGTGTATTATTTTCCAAGTATGGTTGATGAATTTCCTTCAATACTGGAAGAAGAGACTACTGAAAAAATTGTTGATTGTAAACAGGTGTATGTCCCTGCTAATCAGTTGCCACCATATCAGATTGGCGAGCTTCTTTGGTTTTAATCAAGCGAGCCTGCTGACTAGATGATCAGTTATAAAAAGTTTTATATGCCTTCCTATAATACTCCTCCGGAATTTCCTGGTGGGATTGGCATGTCGCTGCGAGACGAGTCTGTTGGGTAGTAACATCAGGAGGGACGGGTGTATGTGCCCCTCATTGCTTTCCATCAAGCTGGCTTGATGGACTTCTCCGGAGGGGGAAAAAGTAAGAACCTACTCCCCGTTGACCAGATTTTGCCTATAGTGGTTTTTCTTGCATGCCTGGGTCTGTGGGACCTGAGCCGAACCCCTAAAGGTGATACCCTCATCATGTTGAGGGAGCACTGTTGCACGAGTCTGGCAGAGATTATTTATGGGATCCCTCGGGAAGGAATCCTATCTCCTTGAATTAAGACCTTGAGTGACCTTCTCATTCACCTCCCTAAAATATGGGAATGACTGGTGATTGCATTCCGGGGATAGTGACCCGAAACAGTTGGAGACGGTGGTTGGAATCACCAGCTTCTTGATCACAGGTCGTCGCTATCCGAAAAACCAGGGTAAATTATTTACTTGGAGGGCTTGTCGAGCGGCCTCCAGAGTTGTAATGGTACCATGTTGATGATATTAATTAACCAGTACTTTTGATACCCAGTGTTGAAGATGCTGAGTAGGTGATGTCGTCCTCAGAGCGGAAGAAGATCCAGCATGAGTAGATGGAGATGCATTTACAGGTATGAACTTTAGAGAAGCCATTTCTGTAACGCCGAGAGATATTGAAAACGAGTGCATGTTTGATATAATAGACATAATCAAGATAAGTTCATCCACTACATCTTTTCGATGAGCACATATGTTATTGATTGTTTTCTTGGCCCTCTCATTGAGTTTAAATAGGGTCCTAACAAATAAGTAAAACATCATTTTAACATGGTTAAAGATTCACGTCGAGTTCACCTTTTTTGTTTCCTCTAGTGATGGGGATGACCCTGTTTGTTTAAGGTTCAAAAATTCCAATCAGTTTCTAATGGGTTTGTTCTTAGAACCAGAAACATCCAATGATTCTATATCCATTTGGACCTACTTTACAAAGGTAAGTGCTCATTAGTTTTTAACCGATAAGGCTTAAAAATTTGCATTGGTCGAGAGGATGGGAGGTCGGACTCATCACACCTATTTGGTGGGAATTATTGTCTACTCTGGGACTCTCTTTACAGATTTGAGTTATGTTCGTGAATCCTTATTAAATTACCAAGTATGAAAATGATCTTTCCTTTAGATACAAAAATCAATGATTGATATGTATGAGATTTAGAGAATCTTTTATATGTATTTGAGGTTCTTCATCGATAGAGAATCATCTATATTTGTTAGAGATTATTAGTCAATGGTATCCTTCAACACATTATATAGAAATATCTTAGTCATTATGATAACCATACTTGTTTTAAATCCACTCAGTGGGGAACTTGATGTTTATTGTCGTTCTGAAGGACATTGATTATTTCAGAGTTGGGATCGTACCCACTGATGGTCTACCTATGTATCCTTATTTTGAAAAGGTATCCTAACCCATGTAGTTTGAGTAAATAAGTATGAGGTTTATGCATGATTTATGGTCCAAAAAATAATTTCATAATTACTTTTACGCTCTAAGCTGACGTGAGTCATGCTCGGTGTGAGAAACGAGAGGTATCAGTAAAACCTAACGATTGTGCCATGAAATATGCAATCATAAGAAATAATGTGGGGCTTACGTATGTATGAATACCAAGATAGATGAGGATTGGGATTTAATTCAGGGAAGAAACCCGAGAACGTGGTCCATAAATGTATATGAACTTTATGGTGGTTTGGATACTTAACTTAGGGATTACTCTTGAGAAGGCTGCCCAAATTAGAGGAGACTTATGATTGGGTTTTACCCCTGAGAAGGAAGCCCAAATCAAAAGTAAATTAATACTAGGGCTTACTCCTAAAGAGGAGGCCAAGGATAAGTGGAATTATGAATAGGGATTACTTCTTAAAAAGAGACCCAAATTGGGGAACTTAGGGCTTATTCCTGAGGAGGTGACCCAAATTGGGGAACTTGGGGCTTACTCATGAGGAGGAGACCCAAATTGGGGAAATTGGGGCTTACTCCTGATGAGGATGCCCAAGTTTAAGGAAAAATATGATTGGGGCTTACTCCTGAGAAGGATGCCCATATTAAGAGAACATGGAATGGGGTTTACTCCTAAAAAGGAGGCCCATGTTAGGGAACTTGGGGCTTACTCCCAAGGAAGATTCCCATATTAATGATATTCTCATATTTAAAGGATGAGGTTGAATGAATGAAATATCTAACCTTAGTGACATAAAGATATGTAAATAACTTGGTCTTGACAGATGTTCCACAGAATTCCTTTTAGATAAAGAATCCAACAAAGAAACCATGGCAAAAATGGCCTTGAAGAGGCTTTTTATGGCTAAATCTTGAAGAGGAGAGGTGGATTTAAAGAAAAGAATTGAATAAAAATGAGGGCCACTCAAAAATAGGTAGGCATGCATGTCCTATTAGGGTGCGCAAGTACTGGTTGTGCATGTATACTTGCAAGAAAGATGTGTACTTGCACGACGATTAACCCATAGGGAAATACTTGGATGAGACTTTGCTCAAGCCCTTAGTATTATCCCTAACGGCTTCCAAAAAGTGTGGCGTGCAAGTTTTGTTGAAGGGATAAGGTGGTGCACAAGTGTCTTAATTTCCCTTAATGGTTAGACACATAGGCACATAAGTTTTGGTGAATTTCAACACTTAGTCCTTGTTCCCCATCATTATATCATCCATTGTAGGTAAGAAATTACTTTATAAGTGTTCAAAAGACTTCAAGTAGAGACTAGGGCACCGGGAGCTTAAATCTGACTTTTGGAATTTTTCTCCCCTGAAATGGGGTGCCCACAAGGGGTATTTATAGGCTACTAAAGACCTTGGGAGAAAATCAAATAGGGAGCGCAAGTCACATGAATGCCCAATATGTGGTGCACAAGTATACTTGCATGGCCATGATGAACCTTGCGCGGCCCATGCTCAAACAAATCCTTTTTCATTCCATTTTCTATTTTTGATGTTTCTTCAAAGGATGAATCTGTTTGTGCAAAGGTATTCCCCTTTTTTAGTCATTTAGACTCTATAGTGGAAAGGAGTGTCAACACCCCTAAAAGGTAAATGGTTGATATTTTAAACCATATACCATTCCCTTGGATAAATACATAAATTTTAGGAGTTTTAAATAATTGAATTATATATTTTTTATTATTAAATACCATTAAATTCATTTATGGAAGTATTCATTTAATTTAACTTTAATTTCATTAATACCGAAATGTAATTAGAATATAAAATTTTAAAACATCACTATTATATTTTATTTATCTACAAAATATTTAGAATAAAATAATTCA
>CAUJRU010001089.1:121521-212048 GCA_963277665.1 Viscum album | reverse complement strand
GTTTGGTGATTGGCATACTTTTAATTAATTGAAAAAAGAATTCAACCCTTTTATTTCAGGTAAAAAGTGCACAACAATTCATACTTACCTATGAAAAGATTAACACATGGTTATGTCCAATTTCAAATTAATTTTTGTTGTTAAAACAAATAGCGTGTTTTTAAGAAACAATAACTATGAAAAGATTAACACATTGTTATGTCCAATTGAAAGTGAAATTATTTCCAATGACCATCATTGGATTAAATAGTAAAAATATATTTTAATTTCACTTTAAAACTAATAAAATATATAATCTAACCATATAAATAAATTAGATTACAAGTATCTTTTGAATTAAAATACAATATTTTTCACTATTCTTTTAAAAATGAACATTATTAGAAAAATACCAAAAATTACCCAAATTAAATTTTGATGTCCCCATTCTAAATAATGATTTTATTTAGTAAAATAGAATTTATTAAAGTGACCAAATTTATATTTAAAGATGGTTCACAATTAAAAGGTGGTAAATCGACCTTTTAATGTAAATTATGATTACAATTAGATTCATTTACCATTTAAGCCTATAACTTTTATTAGATAAATGTAATTACATTTAAAAAACATTTGTAATTATATTGTAGTAATATTTATTCATTCCTTCAAATACAACGGATAAGAGTTAACAACCCTTAAAAATAATATTATTATATTATTAGTGTGCAATGTAATATTTCAAAGAATTTTTTTGTTGCTTATCGGGTACGCTATCGAACATAGTAACACCTTTAAAGTAAAATTAATATTTAATTCAAAAATATCAATAAACTTGAAAATTTAATATTCGTTATTTTCCCGGGATGTTACATCCTTCCACCCTTTTGAAAATTGCGTCCTCGCAATATCAAAATTGGGCTCGGAAACATCATTTAAAGTCACACATCGAAAAAAGAGTCAATAAAACAATCACTTTAAAATAATGAATGGTATATAAAAAGGTCTATAGAGAAGACCCATACTAGGTTTCCATGTATGAAATCAAGGATATGGAAGATAAAACAAAGTGTCATGATCTGATGGAGAGTGGTAGAAAACATGGTTAGGAGATAGTTAACCATCACAAAATCAAAAACTTGTGATGGGTTAAATAGTCATTGATTCCCCAGTAGGAAGAGTTAACAATTTTTTTGTTTTATGTTACATTTATTTGAAGAATTTATTTATGTAGTATCTAAAAACATAAGGAAACATAATTACATGTCATGTAGACATTCATTCATTACTATATTTCTAACACAAAGTCATATTTTCTCAAAATTATGAGTACTCAAGATGAATTTGTTCACATTAAAAGTTATATAATATAATTCGATAGAATCACATAATCATCCAATGATTAAATATATATTTCCAATCACTTTAGACCTTAACCAAAACCAAAATTGGTTAGTAGAAAATCAGATAATCCTTAAAAAATAAAATCTTTTACAAAAAGAAAATCTTTATTTAATCTCCAAAAACTGTCAAAAAATACCCAAAGTTCAACCAAGACCATTCACCATATAATTTTCCATAACATTATTCAAGGAAATCCAAACTAATATTGAAACCAAAATCACAAAAGGGTCTAATAACATAGTCTACCTAGATAAATCATAACATTTATCTCCAAATAACATCAGTTACTCCTACAGTTTCATATTGTAAAGTAATTAACCTAATCACATATCCTCCATGACAGGTTAATAATTCCCAAAGATAACAAAATATTGACCTCTTATTGATTCATAGAATCATATAACAAAAAGTAATTAGTCATAACAACCTTGGACATCATGTAGTCCAGCAGTAGGCAATAAATAACAGCCACACATTGGTTGTGGGTTTGATTCTCGCATATTTGTCCGACGCAATGGGTTGTCACACGGTCTGCGTGTTGTCATTTTTTCAAAAACTATATAATTTTATAGCATTCCCATAAAGAGATAAACTTATAAAAAATACTCATAACATAATTTTACCAGGATGGTTTTCTTAATTATATCCATTTTGCATCCCTAAAATGTATTAACCTATAATTTCCTCCAATTCATGAATCATATAAACCCAAATGGTTCATTATTACTATATCCACAAAAGAAAAGATTATTATTTCTTGAATAAAATTTTCATATTTCAAACATCATGGTTACACATTGAATACAATGTGTACTAATTTAACACTCATCATCAAAACATCTTAAATAATTTTAAGCATTTCACCATCTTTAAATCTATCGTTACACTAGAATCCCAAATTTGTTGACTTCTTACTCATTCAACATTCTACATGATCCATTATAAATTCATTTACAAATAATTCTGATGTATATCTTCCCTACAAACAAACTCTTTAATCATATCCCAATATTAAATAACTTCAAAGTATATGTTATGTAATAATTCATACCTTTCATTGGACATTTCCAGTTTCTTCATCCTCAATTGGAATGGAATTAGGTATTGGTAAACAATTATTTGTACGATCCTGGTGATCCCATTACTAAAACATATTCGTAGTACATGTGTTTGTATAATGAACATTCACACCACATTTATAAAATTAAATTGATCCCTCAGAAATAACTTCATTCACTTTCCTAAAGAAAACCGGATGCTTCCTTTTTCCATGGTAGGTTCTTGCTTTATGACCTAAATTTCCACAGATATATCATCTTCCCATCCCTTTGAAGCATTTTCCTAGGTGTTTCATTCCACATCCATGACACAAAGTTTTTTGAACATACTTACCTTTATGATTATTACCTGAACATCCGTAGGGATTTTTTTCTTAAATATACGACGCCATATAAAAATCACCTTGGTTAAGGTTGACACTCATGAGACTACATAGTTGGTTGAGAATAACCAAAAGAGTTCTCATTGCAGATCCTATTTCATTCAATTGCTCATTCATAAAATCATCATAGTTTTCTTCACATCCATTGTAACTTTCATGCCATCTAGATCCATCCATTGACTAAAACAAAAAAGGTAAGTGAGAGTATATCAGTAATATCATCATATAATATCTTACGAGGAGGGTAAATAATAGGATATACTTATTCAGGTTATCTTAAATTCATTTACATTATCTAATAAATAAATAAACTATGACTCTTTCTGAAATCATAACCATTATTGTAATGTCACTTATGCTTAAAGAATACCCTATACTATAAAGTTATCTAAACCGTCCTCTAATATCAATTGTAAGGACCCAACCATAAAATGTTACATAAAATTGAAATAAATGGATAATTCACATGGAGGATATTTTCAGGTTTAGAGTTTAAGAGAATTAGGTCATAACTATTACATAAAAACATTAAAATTACCAGTAGACACTACTACTCAGTATCAATTTTTTAATAAAATAAAAACTCTTAAAAAGAAACATGTCTAGTGCCATGTTTTAGTCTACATGAATTTTCCGTGATCCCATCCTTGAACCTATTCACTTTTAAGTCATGTGAATAAAATTTCAAAACTTTGGATGAGCATAAAATGCTCAGTAAGGGTTATAAAATAGGGAAGGAAATCATTAGACCATCATTAAATACAAATCAATGAAACCATACATTTCAGTCATAACATACCATACGAAATCATAAGTTTTATGAATAACCCACAGAAATCCTAAATCATAAAGGTCACATATGGCATCCATATCAATTTTACATTATAGCTATCATAGATACATAGGGAGTTAAACCTGGAATACCCATCATAGTATATTCCCTATATCTATTAGTAGAAACATCGCGTTTACCTCTGTCATGTTACCCAATGCATTAGAGAGAAATCACGAGGTCACCCTCCATAGGATTACCATGGAACCATCCGTATATGAAAATAATGGTCAATAAACATAACATAATCATAAAATATAACACTTGTATAAATGAACAATAACATTTCCACATTCCAATATATCAAACCAAGATATTGAAATAAACAATGTTTTATGAAATCATTTTCAATACCATTTAAAAATATATTTTTGAATCAATGTGTCTCATACCTCTTTGAAGCTTTTAAATTAATTATCATTTGAAAAAATTAATGTCCATATAAATTAATCCTAAAACCCATTTTGAAAACATGGACATTAATGAGAAATATTTAGAAGAATAAATCTTTAAAATATTTAAAATGATATTTTAGTTAAAGTGTTTTTTAAGAAAAAGTGAGACGCTTGAATACATATAATTAAATAATAACATTTAATAATAACATTATAATATAATTATAATAAATTTAATCATGATATAATATGTCAATGGACCGTATATACACCATATAATTGTGAATTGTTGAAAAACAAAAAATAATTCTCAGTGGAATTTAAATTGAGATAAAATCCCTTATACAGATGGTATCATTAAATTAATGATGAATCAATCCCATAATTACATGTGAAAAATATAAATACTTCCAATATAAGTGGATATTAAGTGTAAAACTACTGTAGGTCAATCACACATATTCATAGGATGACATATTCAACACGTACAAGTTGAAACCATAAAATTGAAATTTGGTTAATAAGTTCCCTTGTAAAAATTCGACAACCTGACTACATCACATTATAATTCAGAAAATGGGTTGATGGGATAAAAAGGGTATCTAATCAATTGGAAATAAATTTTAAATCATTATGTATATACAAGAACATATCCCAACATAATAATATGTAAACTAAAAGACCTAACATAAAGTAGTCTTTTAAAAAGAGTATGGGGAAAGGTTCCCTTACTGATTTGGGTAACATTAGAAATGTACACCCCTTGAAAGAAGGATCACAAAATGAAGATGTAAATACTCATAAATGATTGTATAATACACATTGAGTACAATCATGGGCAGTACATACACCACAAAAAAAGTGATAGTGGAAAATTTAAAATGAATCTCATGAGAATAAAACGTTAGATGAAACCCTTTTCCAAGAAGAAATCAATCAAGTATTATGAAAAAAAGTTAATAACCACCAAATGAATCAATTAATACCATGAATACATAGTTAATCATGATAATATATATCAAATTTAATTACACAATACACCACATGCATGAAATAAGTGGCGAACAATAGAAATCACAAGAAATTAAAAGTGAGATAAGAAAATCCCTTTCCTCATGTCCGACTTGACACATTCATTCATTAATACCCTAAATAATAAAATAATTTTAATTTAATCTTGAATAAGAACCATTTTTTAAAGTTTATTATTCCTTAAATATTACTTATTACCATGTTATAAACATTATGTAATCCTTTACGTTAATAACAGTAGTTTTGTCGATATTTCGTACTTGAGTAAAAAAATGAACACTTTATAATAACAAGTTGTTCATGTGGTAACATATACATTATCTTCATAATTATATTAATTATTTATATATCATATTTATCATTTATATCCAGTATATACATGTTTTTATAATAGTACATTACATTTTGAGGAAAAAATTGAAATGCATCATTCATGGAGACGGTAAGTCGTACGTACTCATGAACACTACTTCCATCTCTATTTATTATTTTAATGGAATTAAAAACATAATGATACATAGTTATACAATAATTATAGTATAATATCATATAAAATATTGTTAACTCCTTCCTTTGTACGTCTCACATAAGGCATTTAACGAGTCAAAACAATTTGAGGGGGCGGTAGTCCACACTTCCTCTAATGAGATTATCGTATTTACCCACTATGGAAACCAAATGGTATGATATAAATGGAAAATAAATAAGAATAATTAAAACATAAACATAATATATATCATATATAAATATAGTTCCATCATAATGGCCACCATGAGAGGCGGTAGGAGGTAATTGAGCAATCATCGTTTCGTGAGGCGTTAGTTTTCCATCCACAATAACATTATGTTGTTCACCCATTAGAACAAGATGTGTGTAAGTGTATTTTGGAATACATATCATAAAAACATACTTTTATATTGATGATACATGTGTTGTTACAAAAGAAAGGAATAAAATGAGTTTATGGGTAGGATAAGTAAAATAAATGAAATCAATTTAAGAGAAACAGTTACCTTTAATTTGGATAACTCTCATTGGGTTGAACCAAAGGACTTCTTGTAGTGCCTTCTGCCTATGGTAAGGATTCAAGAAGGAGGAGAGGGATGTTGTGAGATTAATAGGATATAGTTTGGAAGAGGAAAATTGTTGAGAGGTGTTTTTAATTGCATAGATGTGGTCTCCTTTTATATGGAGGGGGGAGGGGCACTTTAGGAAAGTGTGAAAACAATATTTTATTATAAACATATCTTCGGTTTCAGATGGTCCAAAACACATTAATGTTTAAGATAAGATGTCTAATATTAGAAATAAAATCTTACAATAGGAATTTTATACGTTTTGGATATTATTTTATTTTTTATAATCTTATTTATTTAATTCATTTATTAATGAGTTAAACACTGCATCATTATTGTGTCATAAATAATTTAATATATTTGATATCTAAAAATTTAAAAAAATTATGATATAGGAAATCGTTTTATCATTATAATTAATATTTATAGTCGAAAATATAATTTATATAATCCCTTGTAAAAATTAATTTTCTAAAAGATATTTGCTTTTGTTATTTTTGCCTTTACTTTAAGTTAATTAATCTAAATTTTCATTATCACTCCCATGTGGCTCAATGGTGGTCCCAAAATAGATCCAAATATTTCCATGGTGGTTAATAACTCATCCAACAAGCTTTGGAAAAGAGTTAATGTAATTTTGAATTATTATAATACCTTTTTACCTTGAATTTCCCTATTTACATTTAACTGTGGTAAATAAATGTCAAAAGTTACTATTTACCGTCAATTATTTTCATCTTATTGAACCAAATTCTATTTCTTTATAACAACCATGTAGGTCGGATTTTCTAAATTCAATTGACAGAAGTGATTAATATTCATTTAAATGAAAATTTCTTTTTTTTACTACTACTAAGTGGTTTTACTATTCATCAAAAATTGAAGTTTTTCAACAAAATACAAAAAATTTATACTAAGTTTTATTTGATATTATGAATTAAAACATGATGTATATTTTTATAAATTAAAAACATAGAAGTGGCATAAATTAATTTAAAATTAAATCTTCTTGTTAAATTAAATAGCGTGTTTTTATGAAATAATAACTATCAAAATATTATCACTTGTTTATGTCCAATTTTAATGTGATATTAATTAAAATTACCAAAATTGCATTAAATGGTAAAAATATAATTTAATTTCACTTTAAATCCAATTAAAAAGATAATCTATCATTATAAATATATTATATTAAAAGGATCTTTTGACTTAAAATACAATATTTTTAACTATTCATATAAAAATTAACTTTATCAGAAAAATACCAAATATTACAAAAATTAAATATTGATGTCCTAATTCTAAAGAAAGATTTTATTTGGTCAAATATAATGTATTAAAGTGAACAAAATTATATTTAAAAAATTTTCTCCATTAAAAGGTGGTAAATAGTCCTTTTAATGTAAATAATCCTTAAAATTAGATTCATTTACATATTATGCCTCTATCATTTATTGGATAAATGTAATTACATTTAACAAACATGAATAATAATATTTTAATTAGTTTTGTTCATTCCTACCAATAAAATGACTAGGAGTTAACTACCATTTAAAATAATATTATTATATTAGTATTGTGCAATGTAAGATTTCAAAGAAATCTGTTGTTGCGTATTGAGTATGCTATCGAACATAGCAACCCATTTAAAGTAAAATTAATATTTAATTCATAAATATTAATAAATATGAAAATTTGATATTCATTATTTTCCTTGGATGTTTCATCTAGCTATCAAATATGTTCAATAACTTGATGTTAAGTAATGTGAACTGATTCTATTATGGAATCATATGTTCATATCTCCATCATTCTAGTATAAACCTATGCAGTCACATGACTGGATTATTTTAAGTAATCGTCATTCAAATTTCATGATTAATGTTCAATATTTTATTGATCTACATATACATGTTGAATACAGAATCATCCATATTAATATTTAAATTATAAAACAAATTAGTAAAATTATTTATGCACATTTAATTGAAATTTTATTTTCTTTCATGAGAAATAGCCTTGGAAACAACTATTTTAAATGATTTATAATATTAAGATTATTTTTTGAATCCATCATCCACTAAATCAAATTACAGTGAATTAATTGATTTTTAATTACACTCATGTACAAAATTACTTTGATCACTCTATTAAATTTTATCATTTTGAGGATTTTATATTTTAACATCAACTATTGTCCAAATAACAAAAACCATTACCTCTATTGGAATTTTAATTTCAATATTACAATTAGGTTAATTAGTTCCATTAAATTAATGAGTTAGGTTTATAGTAATTCCTTCTTGTCTACAGTAATCAATAAATAAATTTTTTAAAAATAGAAATTTCTGACTTTTACATAAAAATAAAACACCATTAGGAAAAATTTATAAACTCCATTGAATGTAAATTTTTGTCGAAGTGTGTTACTATATTGGTGGTTGATTTTGTTCCAAATAATTTATCAAATTTGAATAAAATTTAACAAATATATCCAATATTTAATAAAAAAACCAATATAATAAAATGGATGAATATATATATTTGATCTTTTAATTAATTTAATTGAAGTGGGACTAAATATCATTTAGAATATATTTTAAATAAACTATCATTTTAATATAATTAGTTCATTAAAGGAATATTTAACCACAAATTGAGATCAATAACCAATGAAATTTCTTAATTAGTTCATGAAATTGGAATAAATTTTTAATTTAAATCAACAAAATAATAATAATAAAATGTAATGTTTAATCATGATGTTCAGTATCAGAATGATAAATAATCCTCTACACATTGATGTAAATCATCAACCATGTAGTTTATTACTAAATAAATTATTCCCCATCTCAGATCAAATTAAACAAATAATAGTGTCTAACAATATCCCTGACATATCATCTTCCATTGTAGTACGTGTGATGAAAATGATTAAATACCATTCATGATGAATGACATTGTGATTCATTGGAATACATATAAATGTTTTTTAGAGGATATCAATAATTATCTAGTTTATACTCGTAGACTGTGTTTTTAAAGATAAAAAGAGAGTGATATATATATATATAAAGGTAAAATGAAAATCATAAACTAAAAAATAATGTGATTATATATTTGAATAATTAATATTTTTCATTATTTAAATCATCAATAGTTGATATGTTATTCAACATATCAATTTTTTTTCATTTATGGGGTTCCGAGAAAAATATAGAAAATAAAGTGTCATAATGCGTTCTCCATAGCACAAGTGACCATGTAATGATTCACTATTATTCTCTATGTGTGATAAAAATTATATCAGAGTAGCATAATATATTATATAATTACTGATTAATTATTTATATATATATATATATATATTCATAATATATATCCATTAAAGAAAATTTATTCATCATTAAATGTAGAAAAATGTCAGTTCCTTCATCAAAACTAGACATTAGATATTTGACATTGTGCACTGATATGTTATACATGGTTTTTAATTAATATATGATGTACATCATTGGGAAATCCTTGAAAAATAAAAAATTCACATAATGTAGAATGGTGATAATGATGAATCATATCTTTATGTGGTTATTAATATTCACATGTGAAATGATTATGATTTCATGTGGAATGTTTTTTATTCATGAGGTGACTACATTATAATAATTGTATCAACGTATTATGTTAAGAAAAGATAAATAATCCTTTGAAGGAAAACATTATTTTTTAGTCAGTAGATATTTCTCATTTTGAGGTAAGGTATTTTTTTTAAATGAATGGTTTATTGTACATGGGGTAAGGTGATTCTCATCAAATGGCACGATAATGATTCAATGTGTGGTCAACTTAGGACATAGATAAATTTTGATAACCAAAATCACAATATGAGTTTTTTATATACATTATGGTGAATAATAATTTTCATTCAGATGACATATTCAAATTAACATAACATGATAATTTTTTATAGTATGCTATAAACATGTTAATTTTATAAATTTTTTCAAATAAATAACTATATAAAATAAAACATTATTATTATTAGTAAAATGATAAAAATATTTTGGGATCAATAAAAAACTATTCTAGTATAATAAAACAATTTATATATAGTACTATTATTTCACAAGATCAACAGTAATGTTAAAAAACATAAAAAATTATTATTTAAATATCCTATAACAATTTTAAAAGTAATTTTGTTTTAGAATGATTTCAACATTACATAGTTGAATTAATGAAAAATATTGGATCACATAGAGACACCCTTATTAATTAATCATCATTAATAATCTAGATATGATATATGGATAATAAAATTGGATCATATAGATAATAAATCATTAGTATTATCAATAAATTAATTAATATATGAAAATTCTTTTAAAATTCCACTAATTGTTTTTGGATAATACTGTTTTCATTATATTATCATCTAAATTGATTAAAATATTATAAAATATTTGGGACAAAATATCTTTGAAAATAATCATTGATACACATAAATGATTCAATAATGTAATGCGTTTTAATTAAAATGGAAAAATATTCTCATTAAGTATATTTAAAAATTATTATTATCTTCACAACTCTATTAAATAATACAACATTAAAATAGAAAGGATGATTATATGATTTTATTATTCAAACATAAACAAGAATAAAAATAGATTCAGTCAATTATTGTATAATAGTAAATACATTCTATAAAAAATATTAATGATTATATTTTAATTTTAGGATTATATTTCCAACCCATGATGAAATTTAGATTAATTAATATTAATAAAAATTACTTCTATTTATTTAGCTAAGACATAATAAATAATGAAACTAATGAATACAGTATAAAATAAATATAGGATAGGAAACTATATGTGTTTTAAACTATATGTATTATTTAATTCTGACTTATTTGATTTTTTACATAGACAATCATGAAAGGATTTGAAATTTTATCATAATTCCATAAACTGATGTCTTATCAAGCATAATACACAATAAAAAAACAAATATAATTAATATTATATAATTGGTCATATAAAAAATAACTTTTCATGAATTTAAATCATTGAATGATTCCTTTTTCATTTCCAAATATTTCTAAATCACAATTTCATCAACAAAATGAATATTATGATGAAAAACATTTCTATCTCAAACTCATGATTAGAATTGATGGATATAATACCATAATAACAATCATGGTTTATTTTAAATAATATCTTAATCATTCCAGTAGATTCATATTTAATTATTATGTGATCCATTCTAACTATTCATATAAAACTTGTATTAAATTCATCCTTTGTAGATATGGTATTCCATAAATAAACACAAGTTATGTTTCATGAATTTATAAAATTTAATGAAGTAATGTAAAATAATAATGGTCAATTATAGTATCAAAATAAATTATATAATATTATAAATATTTGATTAAATGTTTCCATTATTAATAGTCTTAGAAAACATAATTGAAAACTTAAGCACATCACTATGGGGGAGTGGTCATCCATAGATACCCATGAGTGATGAAAACATTTTCTAATATATTGGATGATAGTATAATAAATCATATATTATAATTTTATAAATAATTTATTTATGAAAAAAAATATTTATATATATAATGCATCATAAAACCCAAAATTGATAGATCATGTTATAAAAATGAATCATTTATAAATGTGGATGTTGTAGTTCACATGTATATATGAGAAATACATTCATACCCAATTTTAAGGTTAATATGAGAGAATTTTTTTCAAATAATCATAATATTATCATCATATTTTTATTCTCAATTATATATAATTTTTGAATTGATTCAATAGAGTTACATTGTATTGATGAAAAAATAAACCATGAAGGACTTTGTAATGTTGATTGCCTCTTATTTGCTAGAACACATTTTTATTAAACATTAAACAATATTTTTATTTTTTATAGGAATATTATATGTCCTCTATCGATGTTAAAAAAATAAAATTATTCTAGGTTTGGAATTTATAGGGAAGAATATCACATATAATGTCATAAAATAAGGGGAGGATGTTCTATTTTATAAGTATGTGAAATGAACATTCATTTGATTTGCATTACATATTTAAATATAATAACTACATTAATACATTAGATTGGAATAAATAAAAATATTAACTCATTGTTAAAATGTGATAGATTTGAAATAAAAACTTACAATAACTATTAAAAAAGTGTTGCAGATATAACATTACTTATATACATATTAGATAAGAATAATATAATTTTAACTATAATTTTAAAACATAAGTTTATAAAATGATAACATAACATCTCTATAGAAAACTAAAAATAGAATGTGTAATGACCCTAACTCAGATTCCACTAAATAGTGCACCATGCTCAGTTTGTATCCTGGCATCATGTATGTCTCCCAGTACACCATATGTTTCTAACTACTAGTGACAGTCCCAAAATGTGATTGTGGGGACACTATAACCTCTGTTTATAGTTAAAAAATAACAAAATAAATAATGAAATGATATAATACAGTTGGAGATAATAATAATATATAAAAGTAAATGTTGGACTATTCCAATACATTGATATGAATCCCTATATAGATAATTATATAAGATAAAATATGACATACAATAGGAACATAATATAGTATAATAATCACATAATGAAAAAAATACCCCATGGGTGATCTCATGGATAATCTTAATACCCAAATCTGTATTCTGTTCCTAACTAACAGATATATGTCATGCAACACGAATAATATTCAATGGAATTGGGAAAAAAGTTCAACCTGGGCACAACAGTGAAATGGTTTCCCAACTAGGATGTGAGACCGAACCCCAATCGCAATCATCCTTGTTTCATCACCATCCAATCAGTGAATATATGAAATTATTCTGTATAATGAATAAATCTTGTAAAGGATGTAATAAAATTTAATCTTCCTAGATATTCAATGATCTAATTTATAAATATTTTCATTTATTTATATCAATAATAAATAATATTTTAATTTAATAGTCACACACAAGTCATTTATAACCATTTTGAGAAAAAAAATCCTCTCATTTAATTATAACGCATGAGACCTGACACATGGCCATGAGTCCCTATAAAAACATTAGTCAATTAAATCCAATTTAATATGTTTGTATCGATTCCCAACATGTAGCCTAAAATCCCCCATATTGATATAATTAAATATTAATAATCGGACTATATAGAGATCATAAAATATAATAAATTCAATAATGTTCTTAATATTTGAATATTGGATAGATAATTTATTTCATTCATTAATAAAATTATCACATGACTATTTCCTTTACATTTCTATGTTGTAATGGAGGTTTCACTCTTTGTTTAATGTAATCCAAAACCATACACAACAATATATGAAGAATGTCTTATGATCCTTGTTATCACTCATGGTGTGGCATAATGTCCATACCAAAAAAGTATGACTTCTTTATGTCTTATGATTTTTGAAGTATCTCCCTTGGAATAAATTTTAAGATTCTCTTCAGGTTTATCGATTGATTCCTATATGGGATCTGAGTTTCACTCAACATATAATAGTCAATTCCCTCTTGATTCCATAATTGGACATATATATAAGTAGTCCATGTATAGTTCTAGATTAAGAATGACCTGTTCCCATTGAGCCTATCCACGGAATTCATTATTTAAATCCATGTCTCACCCAATTCATATATCATTCAAAAAATAAAAAATTAAAATAACGTTAATCAACATAACTACTTTAAATTACTCTCACCTAAAAAAGATACTCAGATAACTAGATATGCTAATAAATCATTCCTCTAATCATCTAATGATGTAATTTAATCTCTAGATCAACAGATGCTTAAATAATACATTAAAAGGGTCTATGGAAAATCTATACCTTCTCTATTAATTATTAATTAAACTCAAAAATGACATAAAAATATAATTTATAATAAATTTCACCGATACCATATCAATTCAATATCATTAATTCAATCCATTAAAAAATATCATTTAAACATGTTGCAGTCAGATCCAAGGAGATTTCATTTAGACCACACCTTAGATGCTGACTAATGGAATTTGTCAAAATTTGATGTATTTCACTTTTTCTACTAATGTATTTATTTTATTATATAAATATTTAGTTTCTTAAAAACCATTAATATAAAAATAATCCCATTAACATACATGATAAGTATTATTAAATGTAAAAAAAAATATTACACTAGAAATTTCACAACAAGGGGAAAGGGTCAAGGCCTTTTCATCCCTTCCCATTAATCAACTAAAATATAAATTATATTACAATTCAATTTTCATATCAATTCATGAATAAAACAAAAATTTTGATTCAAAATTATCTAAATAATACTAAACTTCTCATTGGCGGGGTAAATGGGAACACTCAAAGAATACGTTTGAGGTGGATTATTTTTCTAGTACAATGTCTAAATTAGATACAAATTAGGAGAACAATTAGGAATATAAATTTACCCTTAAAATATGGAATAATTAATTGGATTTATTTTTCACAATTGGAACCAAATAAATGAGAAATTACATAAATGGAATTCATGTCATAATGATATGGATCTTTTGATACCAACAACACTCATAATGGGCATCATACAATGGAGATCTTACAATGAATATGTGGAGGAGCATGGAATCTCCATTTTTTCATGGATGAAGCCTCAAACGGATTACAGAGAAGAATGATAATGATAAAATTGATTATAATAACATTAATGATAAATGATCATTTCACACTAAATATTTAGGTCACACGATTTAGTCGGATAGTTTTTTAAAACTATTTACTAATGATGAAATGCCTATCGCATAAGATATCAAATCATATAGTTCTAAAAATAGGGTAATAAATATCAATATTTAATCATATAATGAATATTAATTAGATATTACATAAATATATGTAAGCATTTAGACATGGAGAATAATTTTTTCAAACTATGTACAATCCTTTTGGGGAACATCTTCTCAACTGTGACACATCCATAGACTCTCTAAACATTTAATTCATGGCATTGATACTACAAAAACTCTATGAGATGTCAAATGGACCACTCATGAAAACACCCAGGTCTAATAAAAACACATTGATTAGTTTCAAATCAATGAATTACATTCCAAATAATAATTTACCAAAGAACCCATCCAGTTATAATCAAAATTCAAATTCCCTAATCATTCCATATGGTTAAAAATCATTTGAACTTACAATCATCACACCATAGAACTTATTGTCTTCATGAAGTCCTTGGGAACAATGAAAACATCATGCAGCCTACAAGGGCCATAATGTCTCATTTAGGTGGTCTTGTTGTGTTCTGCAATGCCAAAAAGACCTCAAATAATTCATTACACATACAATGATTATGTCAACAATACACGAGATAATATTAATTTCCTGACTAAAATATTGATCATGCATAACTAGATACATGATCTCATCCTCATATCATTAAACATGAGACAAATAGTGACCCCCTATATTTTCTATTAATAATAAAATAACCAATCCAAATACCTGGTAACTCCAAAATCTTAATTGTAACATGGAAGAACCTTAAGAGTTATAGTGATTCTCTTCAAATGATTTCATTTAACTGGGAGATACCAAAACATCTGAGGTCACAATGTGGACGTCATCAGAGAGAAGTGGTCTAATATTGAAAAACTAATTAAAATCTTGTCGTGCATTAATATCATCAAATTTACCATTATCCATTAAAACCCCTCTAAAATAATCTGATGATGTGTTTTAGAAATATTACCTCACCATCCATAATCATACATAAAATTGAAATCAATCCAAGTCACCATCACTATGAAATTCTATAATATGATAGACTCAATGTTTTATTCACCAAAAATTGAACTGTAATACCTTCCTTAGAGGGATATTACCTTTATAGTGAACACAAAAACTGAATCTCATATCTAACATTCAGTGATATTTCATTTTCATATTGTAAAAAATCATTTTATTCATCATGCCTTAGTATGAAAAAGGTGGTAACCTAGGATCATCTCACTAGAATCATTACCCTTAAAAAACACCTATTAGCCCGACTAAAATTCTAGGAAAACCATCGAATCATAGAAATAATTTCCATGTAACTAAACCAATGACCTATATACGCTATGAAGATTTGTGATACATTGGTACAGAGTCATGAAATCCTCAATAGACCATTGAATGAATATAGAGTAGATTCCTCCTAGAAATCACCCCAAAGGAAAAGGGATAATGTCCAATAATCAATCTATGAATTTCCTAAACGAGAACCTACATATCCCTTAAAATTAACAAATCCTTATTCAAAATCATGCATCTATTTCTTAATTATTGTAGAAAACATAAATATTCCAACTATATACATACAACTGTACATCGTAATAATGAAAGTATTCTAGTACATAACAAATGACATCGAGCTAGGGGATATGATCTTCATTATTTAAAAAAGTTAACATGATCTCATGAATTAATAGTAATTAATAGATGAACCAGTAATATTCAACCTTTTAAAGGAAGCTCATATTCACCCTCCAAAACATCATAATTTAACTGATCATAAAGGCTTTACTACCCTAGTTATTATGTGACCATCAAAATATAAATGAAACATTCTTTCCATGATGAATGATTATTCTCAATGAATATGTACCCAACCAAACACATAACAAATTATATTCCATTAAAAACATTAAAATTCACAATTATTCAAATTCATTAGAATTTTAAAATAGAATCTTTTATTTTTGAAATTCTCTTCCCTATATGTGCTTCTTCTACCCGGAAAGACACATATTATTAAGAAATGACATAATGCAATCCTCCATAAAATTTCCCTAGTATTTGAATGGAATGAAAAGGTATCACCTCAAAAAATCTATATATCAATAAAACCTCAATAGGACATCAAATACATATCAAAGACTTGAAGAAAATGTATATCCATTTGACATGAATCCAAATCCAAACTGATCGATGATTCAATAACCAGAGTCTCAAATAGTCCCCTTCAATCAATTAGATTAAATTGATTCTCAAAATCTCAATACTCTCTACTCGGTATGTGACACAATAATGAAATTAACAATAAAAGATACAATGATTTCTTTAAATCAACTGGTTCATCACAACATTAAATAATTCAAAAAGACAATGTATTAAATACAAGATACTACATGGTTAATTGAAAATACTGCAGAACCTTAATAAATTACATAGGTTATCCTTCATATGAAATCAAGAATCAAATGTTTTTAAAAATAATTAATCCCGTAGTCAAATTTATAATAAAACCATTTACAGGGAAGAAAACATACCTATTTTTCCATCACTAAGGAAACCGAGAGGCTCACATGACCTACTAAGTGGTTGACCATGAAAAGTCATTTTTTAAATGCTGAACCAAATATTCCTATATACTCATAACCATATCAATGGTCAATATATATTTACAAACAATCTGAACATGTTTATCAACATTATGTTCCATTTTACGTAAATTCATTGATATACATTGAAATGATTCATATTTTATTTTTGTAGATCTAAAGGTTGAGTATTATTTTATATGTTAAAATAACATAAGAAATTTATATATTTTTAAATCCATAAGGATGAACCTGATAAAAATTCCAACTACCTTCTTTAAATAGTTATCTTTTTTAGAGGTCCAATCATAAATTAGTAAATTTTTCATAAATTTTTTTTAATGTTATTATAGATAATGTTTATAAAAACGTCCCATTAATCCAATAATGGTTCATCAAAATAATAAAACCTATAATACTTGATTATTTTGTGTTTTTTTAAAGCACCTGCAATGGATTACCACATAATGTACATGGCCCTAATATCCTACTTGTGATCCTTTTCATATTTTAGAAGATAAAAATTAAAATTTAGATAAAATTAAAATTACATCAATACCATAACCATTTTAAAAATATACCACATGACCATATATATATATGAATTTTGTTATATTGGTTGATATTTAACAAATACTGTAACACTCCAACCCTTGATGCCTATAGATGGTGTTTTATTTTAATTAATTAGTATGATATAAGGAATCATGTCCTCTAGGACTGATCTATTTAGTGGAATAGGAATATATATTACATTCATCACCCATAAATTTCAATAAAAATATTAAAAAAAATACATAGATAATCATTTGAGAACACCATTTGTTACCGTGATTAAACCTACATATCTGTCATAAAACACATCAGAGAATACTAGGAAAATAAATCACAAGAATGGGGTGAGGTAAGATTCTCAATAAGGATATTAAATATTTATGATCCTATTAGAAATAAGAATAAACATTTATGAAAGGTACCAAACAAAAACATACGACTTTTAAAAAAATACCTTCAACATAATATTGACAGAATAAATAAAACAATTACATTTAATCATTCAAATGGATATTCTACTAGTCTGATAATCACATGAAAAATCAATAGCTAATTTAATTACATGAGAATGCATAATTTCATCCATCTTAACCAATATATCATGGCCTTGTTCCAAGACCATACACAAATATTCTATCAAAGCCTCCTTCGAATACAGTAGCTTCGCTCAAGAGACCAACCGATGCATCAGGGTGGGCTATAGCATTCCTCGACCCTTACTAAGTATATTGAAATCCTTATATGAAAAGGATGAAACATGATATAAAAATTCGTATATAAAAAACATAAGAAATGATAAAACTATAACCATAAAACATTAATGGTATAAAAATGAATATTTATAGTCAACCATATAAAAAATCCTTCAATAGAATATGGCATATTCAATAATAATAAATCACCATCAAACAAGCATAACATCCAAAGAATGGATTTTAAAATATATGAAAATAATTCATTAAATCTCATTGTGGTAAATATCCCTTTTTACATATAATTATTTAAATGATGAAAAATTATAAAATAAAAATCTGTTCTAGAAAATAATACAGTATGTTAAAAATTTCATTCAAATGATTACAAAATAGTGGATTATTGCATCTTGTGATGAATATGTTATGGGAACATTGTTTCTTTAATAGGTCGAAAAGTTCATAAAGTACGCTGTTTGGAAAATGACCGAAACATTCTATTCAAAACATATTATAAATAGTTAAACGTTAGTAAAAACGACATTAAACCGAAATAGGATAATATTAAATCTTTTTTTGAAATTTTTGACACTTTGACAAGGATGATAATGATGTCCTAGTATATACTTATGCATCAACGACCTCAAATGGTAATGCGACTGTGAAATTAAACCTTACCATAAGTCTGCTAACATCTTAATGTGTCGAAAACACCAGTATACAAATTCTAAAAATATTATTAACATATTTTAGAATATAAATAATATGTATGATATTATATAGTTTTTTATGAAATTAAATTACCCATTAATAAATAATTCATCATTAATTCAACATGTTGCGTTATAATCTCTTTGTGTATCCTACTTGATTTAAATTGTTATTCATGATCATATTAGTTTTATCATTTTTAAAATACATCAAAAATTTATAATATGATTCATATATCATATATATTTAAAATATAAATATAAATAAGATATAGATATAATAAAAGTAAGACACAATTTATGGAGACGCTATGTCGTACAATGGTAAGAATGCTCTTTTCATTTTATTATCATTTTGAAAGAAAGTAAGAGAATGATATATATATACACGCACATATATACATATATTATATTAATAGTCAAATAATGAAATATTTTTAATAATTATTCATAATATATATTTTTTATAATCATTCTGGGATGATGAACCTGGGTGATGTGTCTCATCGTGCCATTGAGATGGTAAGCCTTACGTACGCACTAGGGATGATATCATTTCATTAATGGTTAAATGTTTTTGAATGATATGAAATATAAAATGTAAATAAATAATAAATGTTATATTAATTATTGAATTCATTTATACCCATTATTATATACATTAAATTAATGTATAGATGAAAAACAAATCACCACAATGTGGAGATGGTAAGTCGTACATTGGAACACATGTTGATATTTTTTTCATATAATGGGTAAAAGGAAGAATAATGATGACACATAATAATAAAAATATATCATAATATATTAGATTCATGATTTATTAATTTATTATAGTAACAACTTAGTAATAGGATGTATAAAATGAAAATATCTTTGAAATAATGGATTAATGGATTACCTCTTCTTCTAGTCTCTCATTTTGATTTGTATAAAAGGACTCATTAATTTTTTTTCAACCAATAGGGTGGCCACTAGGTTGAATTGAGGGAATTATAGAGAGAAATTGGAAATTTTTTGCTATATATAAAGGGAATTGTAGGTTTTAATAAAATTGAATGATTAATTCCATTTTAAAGGAGAGGCAAGGGGCACATTAGTTATGTATTGAAATATAAATATTTTATAAATTTATTTTAGGATTATAATTTTTCAAAAGATATTTTTTTATTGAATATGATGAGTATGGGTCTATTAAATCTCAACACATTTGTAGTAGGCATTTATATATAAATAATTCTACCTTATCATTTGGTATTAATCGTCAGTTAAAGAGTTTAACTATTACATTGTCTTATAGTATTTTAATACTATATAGTATATATAGTTACCATAAAATTCAACGACAAATACTGTTATATCATTAATATAGTATTAATCACAATATAATTCATGTTTATAATATTATATAATTATGACTATCATATCATTTAATAAATTACTCTTTGTTTTAAAAATTCATTTATGTTATCACTATATATCATTGTGTGATAAATAAACATATTTATTTAATGTCAAAAAATTAAAAATTAAATCTCATAATTTAGGAAATATTTTTAGTTTTTTTTTGTTATTTATAGTCTAATAGATCATTTATATAAATAAAAATAAAATTATTTTAGTAAAGAGAAAATGTTTTTGTTATATTTCTTTATTATATAAATTAATCTTTTTAAAAGGACATTATCACACCCAAGTGTCTCCATGGTGTCCTAAAATCAACCTAAGTATTATCATAGTGTCCATATATCATACAATAAGATTATTTTTAATGTCTTGAATTTTTTTACTTGGATGAAAAGCGAAAAACATTAAACTATTTAATTTAATGCATGGTTTAGTTTTAAACCATTCTTCAGAAAGATGTTTCTGGTGTTGGGTTCATTTATTGTGTTGATAAGGTGCTTTTTAAATGGATTGGGGACTTTATTGGATGGATGGAAGAGTTTCGGGAGAACCGGGATAGGTTGTGACAATTGCATGGGCTGCGCATGGTTAGTTAAAACCGTAGAGGTCAATCGTGAATAATAAAGTAGGTGACCAGTAGTGGACACAACGTCTACGCACAGTCTGTCAGACTATGGCAGCCAAACCATTCCTTCTAAAAGGTTTTCTACTTAGGGATATAATAAATTAATTATATTTATAGTTACAATGAGTTTATTAAATTGAGATGTTGTTGGTTTATTTTAAATATATTAATGTTGAGAGATTTTAATTAAATGACGTTGAACTAAAATTTTAATTTAATTTAATTGAGATAAAAGGAATAAAATTTATATAAAATGGTGATGATATGGATTCAATATTTAATTAAATTGATATTATTGAAATTGAATTTTATGAATTGTAAATGATGAGTTGGGGTTTCATTTAATTAATCATTCGGAAAAAGGAATTAAATAAATTTATGTGAAATTATGTTTTCATTTAATTAAATAGAAGTATTAGAAGAATTATATATATCATTAAGAAGTATGGGATTATTATTTAATTAAATTGAGGTTGAGGAATTTAATTAAATGAGGTGAGATAATGAGTATTATATAATTAAATTTTGTTAAATGGAATCTAATTAAATGATATAAAATTGGGGTTTTAATTAAATTCGAGGTGAAGAGAAATTAAATTTATTGATAAAAAGTGGTTTTAATTTAATTAAATTGAATGTTGAGATAATTTAATTAAATATAATGATTTAGATAAATCATTTAATTAAATTTGGGTAAAGTAAAATTAATTAAATAATTTTTAAATTTGTGTTTTGATTTTATCAAGTTGTATAATATTAAAGTTTAACAATAATTATAAGATATTTATTTTTATTATTATATTTATAATTATATTTATGAATTATAATTTTTAGAAATTTAATGGATAACAGAAGTTGATGGTGAACCTCTCAATTATCCTGCATGAGGTGTGACACACCAATGGTGGAACACACAGTGATGGAGCTCCACCATCCTCCCCCATATTCATCTATGCACATAAAATCATGGTGGTTCCTTCACAGAAGTCATATTTCTCATCGAGGTAAGTCTTTCTCCTCATATTTCATTATTCGGATTTTCTATCATATCCCACCTTTTCCCAGTTTTCATTAGGCCATGTCCCTATTTTCTTGTTTAATTTATTTTCTTCATTTCTCCCTGTTCTACATTGTTAGAAAAATGCCTTAAGACCCGTTGGTTCAAACTCCAATGACTTCCACTGATGATATAGCGGTTAATCTCAATATTTTTCACCATTGTCATTTTTTGGTAAGGTTATATACTTGATAATTAGTTTCCCACAACTATAATTTGATGCTTACTATTATTTTGTGTTGCAATTAATTTTTTTGGTATGTGTTGGTAACATCCATTCTATTTATTTGTGTTATTTAAAGGTAGTTAGAAGTGATTAAAAATTTTCAGTGCGCGTATACTTTTGTTGGGGTGTGTGAATGTGAGAAGGTATCAATTTGAGGTAGGAAGTTTCAGCTCAGCCAAATACATTGAGCTACAATTGTAAACATTTCCAAATTTATAAAAACCTGTTTTAGTGATTTACTACTTTTGATAATGTTGAGTGCAATATTGGATTTCATTATTTTTTGGGGGAATAAGATAATTAATTATTAATCAATTATATTCCTTGTCGTTGTAAAAAGGATAATTAATTGGGTGATTAATTATTTTTAATTAAATATATTTATTTGAGATAATTAATTAGTAATTAATTATATGCATTGAGATGAAAAATAATCGAGTTATTAATTATGAGTAATTAATTTGGATAAGATGAGATAATTAAATATGAATTAAATATTTTATTTTAAATGATAATTATTCTATTTATTAATTATGTGTTTTTTAATTTGGAATATTTGAGATAATTAATTATGATTTAATTAGTTTATTATAGATGATATTTAGTCAAGGAATAAATTTTGAGATATTTTGTTGATGAAGCTGAAATAATTAATTGTGAAATAATTATGTGTTCTTCAATGTTAATCAATCAATTAATTATTTATGAGATTATAATTTGGTTTAATTGAAATATTTAATTATTAATTAACTATTATCATTATGATGATAATTAATTAGAGAATTTATTTGGAGATATAAATTTGTATAATATGAATTAAATAACTTTGAATTAATTATTTTCATTTAGATGATAAATAATTGGGGGAATAATTATGAGATTTTAAACCTCTTAAATTGATATAATTAATTGTTAATTAATTATGTGTAATGATTTTATAATATAGATTATTAATAAGGGTTAACTATGAGATATTGATTTGGAATATGTTGAGATAAATTTCTGTTGAAATAATTATGTTATACTGAAATGACTACCTTTAAATAATTAATTTATGAATTAATAATGTGATATAGATATGATTACAATAGAGTTAATAAATTTGTTAATTAATTAATTGATATTGGTATTGTTTCATTGAGATAAATATTTTAAAAATTAATTATTTCATATTGAAATGGTTGTCGTTCGATAATTAATTTTGGAATTAATTATGTGATATTGGGATGGTTTCTTTTTGATTATTTAATTTTTAAATTAACATGAGAAATTGGTGTGCTAAATTAATTGATAAATTACAAAATTTTATAGTTATGAGTAGTTATTTATAGAGTTAACTAATGGAATTTCTATGTTTAAATAATTATTTAGTTAGTAGTTAATGCATTGTCGTTAATTAGTTATTAGAAAAATTAATTGACTCAACTAATTAATTAATTTAATGGATGTTGTGATGATAAACATGATGTTCTTCAAATTTTATATATATATATAGCTCACTCTCTATTTGTGTGTGTGTGTTTGATAAACATCTTTTGAGACATGAACTAATGCTCTAAATACTCAATGGGTTCTTGATAAAAAATTAGTCACCCGATATATATATATATATATATATATATATATATATATGATTGACATTCATGTTGTCAGATATGTACAAATGCTCCAATTAATCATGGGGTTATAGAAATTGAGTTCTACAACCAGAATACAATCCATCATTCTTTTATGGCATATGTACTGATGCTCCAAACAAACATGGGTTGTGAGACAAGGACATATTCTCAAAATACACAAACTGGTTCTAGACAAGAAGTTCAACACCCATTAATGGACATTAGAAAGTGGGTCCAGTTTTTCATAAATAAATTGATTTAAATGGGTAATGAATGATGATGTTAAGTAATTTGTTGTTAATTCAATTTGAAAAATGGTTCAGTCTCTGGAATGTCTGAGATGATTATTGTGAAGCGGGTTTCCATGGTAACCATGAGATGTTAGAAGATAAATAAATAATATTAAATAATGTTCTAATTTATTTATTTATAATATATATATATATATAATTATTTATTCAGAAACTCATTTCAGGAAATGAGCCAAAGAAGGGAGCTTCGTCAGGTGTCCCTTAGGATGCTGGATGACTTGTATTTTACTAATTCAATTTTGTAATTACATCATTATTCCAACACACTACATAATTATATATAATTTTCTTGATTGATCATGACAACAGTGGTCCTGGCCTCTATAAGTTTATATATCACACAATACTAGAACTGTCATTCCACTGGGTACCAAAGTAGATTCTACTTTATTGTAGGACATTGGATATTACTGTTTTTTGATTGCATGTAAATGGAGATCACCCATGGAAATTTTAGTCTTATCTTTATTTCTATAAAGATATTTAAATAATTACCTTTTGATTACTACATTTAGAAATGTTTCTCCTTGATATGAATGCATTTTATAAACTCTCGTTGGTCACTTTCTTTATTTAGGTGACTATTTATTTATTTATGATTCTGTGATTGTCTAAGTTTTTTATCTATTCACACAATACACTCCGAATATGTGGGAATATTATTCTCAATGAATATCCATAGACCCTCACTTGTAGTTATATTCCTCTTACATACATGTAGATGCATTTATATTCATTCGGTGACTATTCCAGCTATATGTTTTAGGGTACTCGAGGATGGGATGTTACAATGTGGTATAAAATGTTTATTATTTCGTTATTTTTTCCATTTACATTTAATTTTATGTTCCGATATAAGAGACTAGGAATGTTTTGGTGCTCAGTTAATAGTTTTTCCTAGGATAGGTCAACCCACTTACAGTAAATAACCAAGTGTCTAGGGATGTGAAATGATTTTTAAAAAGTCAATGGATACAATTAATATGATTTCACATCATGAGAGTACTATATTTTATAGAAATTTATTATATGAGAATATGGAAAATTATACTTTAACTAATATGGAATGAAAATAATCGTACATGCATTATCAATGACACTTATATATTAACATTACAAGAATATGACATTTCATGTGGTTTCATTTGTAGTTTGCCTGCAAATTTTGACTGTCTGCCTTTGATTAAATACAATTTCTTGAATTTATTTAGCATGCCCCATTAGATAGAAGGTTTTATTGATAGATATAAAATGATTCAATGTTTATATATTGTAGAACATATTATTTAGCATTAATTTTGATTATTTCAAACATCTATGTTATAACTGGGGTTTTTCTTACTACAAGGATAACATGCTCGAGATGTTTTGATATTTAAATGGATGGATGAGTGGAACATTAATTTTGGGTGTTAATAAGGGTCCCTAGATTCAATTTTAATATGTATGGGATCCTTATATATATGAAAATGGTAACAAGTGTTTCAAAAAAATAAACAAAATATTCTAATGTTAAATGGTTAAATGGAAATTTGATGTGATAAATTGGATCCAAATTTTAGAAGTAATGTATAAGATTTCCATAATGCTGAATTGGAAATTTGAGAACAAAACAAAATTTTTTAAATGATAAATCTTGAAAATGGAGGGTTTTCTTGTGTAGTACTAGTTTTGGATGGATTCTTAGGGACAAACTATTTTTATGGTTGGAAAATAGTTTTGTCCCATTTTTTTGGACTGGGATGAAATAAGAATGATTTTGAACCTTTTTATTTATTGCATGGTTCAATATTAAAAACATTTCTCAAAAGAATGTTTCGTTAGTTGGAATCATTTAATGTGTTGACAACTGGATTTGGTAATGGCTTGAGTTGTCTCTCGAATGGCAGGATGGGTTTAAGGAGAACTGGACCAGGCAGTGATGTTTGAATGAGCTGTATATAATTAGTCAAAACCATGTGGGTCATCTATGCATAATAAATAATTTTTCTAGTAGTTGATGCAAATTCTTCCGACAATCTGTCAGACTAATCAATTCAGACCACACTGTCTACCCAATTTATTGATTCGGGAAAAATTAATTAAATAAATTTTTTTGTGGTAAAAAATTTATTTAAATTAGTTATTGGGTGTTTCGTTTATTTAAATTAAAATTTGGGGAATTGGATTATTTGATTATGAGATTGATAAGGGATTGAATTAAATTTAGATAAAAATAAATAAATTTATTTTAAATTATGATGAGATGGATACTTTGTTAAATTAAATTCATAAATGATGGATTATAGTATTATTGGTCATTGAGAAATTGGTGATTTTTATTTAATTAAAATAATATTGAGTAATTTATTTAAATGAGTAGAGAAAAATAGTTTTAGATAATTAAATAAAGTTAAATTGAATTTAATCAATTGATGTGAAATTATAGATATTTAATAAAATTCAATGATAAGATAAATTTAAATAATTGATGTGAATTATTGGTTTTAATTAAATTTAATTAAATTTAGAGGGAATATAAATAAATCACATGAGTTGGATAATTAATTTAATTAAATTTGGATGAGGGGAATTTAATTAACAAATTTGTAAATGTGAGACTGTATTTTATCAATGGGGTTTAATATAAAAGGTTAATAATAATAATTATATGATGGTTGTTGTTATTATTATTGTTATTGTATTATTTATAATGTTTTTAAATTGAAATTTTTAATTTATTCAGTGGAAAAAGAAGAGTGAGTGAACCTATCCTTTATCCTTCAAGAGGCACGACATTCACACGATGCATCACTCATGAATGCCACATCACCCTCCTCTCCTAGGTCCCACTATACAAGTCAAATCTTGGTGGTTCCTTCATAGATGTTTTCTTTCTCATCAAGATAAGTCCTTCTCTACATGTTTCATTTTTCTCATTTGTTCTTATGAATCTCCTTCAACCATTAATCATTACGATTAATACCTATATTTGTTTTTAATTCAATTTCATCATTTCTCTTAATTCTATATGGTGTGGAGGATGTCTTGGGACATGCTAGTCTTTATTCAAAAGATTACCACTAAATATAAAGTGTTTTGGCTCTATACATTTGATCATTATCAATTTCAAGTATTTTTATATGACCTGTAATTGGTTTCTCTCCCCTTGAATTTTATTCATATGGTTATTTAGTGTTTCAATTAATGTTTAAGGTGACTGTTGGACTTTTCTACACTAATTATGGGTAGCTGTTAAAGGTTGTTTTTGTGTGATTATAAATCCTGATTGCATGAGCACTTTTGTTGAGGTGTGTGTTTGCGTGTTGGTCACTATTGGTGTTAGTAAACTTTGGCTCGGCCAAATTCATTGATGCATGGTTCGAAACATGGTGCAATTAATAAAATATATATTTTTTTGATATACTACTTTTTATAGAGTTAACTGTAATGTAGTGTTAAATTGTTTATTGGGGGAATGAGTTAACTAATAATTAATAAATTACATCCTTTTAGGATGTAGAATAGATAATTAATCAAGTAATTAATTATTACTAATTAAATTGGATTTTTTGATATAATTAATCATTTTTACATTTTTAAATTGACATAAAAATTATTTGAGGGATTAATTATGAGAGATTACATAGATTAAATTTTGATATTTAATTATGAATCAATTATGTGCATTAAGATAATAATTAATCAAAGGATTAACTATGAGTAATTAATTTGATTACGTTGAGATAATTAATTATTAATTAATTTTGTTCTTTAAGTTGATATTCAATTGTAGAATTAATTATGTTATATTAATTTGGAAAATTTTAAATAACTTATTATTAATAAATTATGTGATTTGAGATGATAATTATCTAGGGAATTAATTATGTGAAATTATTTTGATTTTGTTGAAATAATTAATTATAAATTAATTATGTGAAATGTGATGATATTTATTCATGGGATTAATTATAAGATAATAATTTTTTAGTGTTTAAATGTTTAATTATGAATTAAAAATGTGAATGATATGATAATTAATTAGTGTATTAATTGTGAGATATGAAATTAGTTATGTTGAGTTAATTAATTTTTAATTGAATTATGTGTAATGAGATTATGGAAGGGATAATTAATTAGTAGTTAATTCTGTGATATTGATTTTATCTAAGTAGATATAATTATTTTTCAAGTTTATTTATATTATATTGAAACGACAACCTTGAGATAATTAATTTGTGAATTAATTATGTTATTTTGAAGTAGATTGTTTAGAGATAAATGATTTTTGAATTTATTAAATGTTATTGGGATTGTTTACTTCAGATAATTATTTTTTGAATTAATTACGTAATATTGAGGTGGTATTATTGTGATAATTAATTGTAGAATTAAACTTGTGATATTGAGATGATTGCCTTTTTATTTTATAATTGCTAAATTAACATTAGAAATTGATGAGATTAAATAATTTTCATTTAATTAATTTTTTATGTTTGATTTGTTAATTTTCGAGCTAAAAATTTAATTGATATGTTTTACAAATTATTGAGTTAGTAGGGAATGTGATGATTTTCATTGGTTATTGAATTATTTAACGAACTAAATTAATCAATCAATCAATTAATTAATTTATGTGTTCCTGGGTTACTAGAAATGATGGTCAACAAGAGAGATATATATATATATATGATTGATTGATAAATATCTTGTGAGAAAGGTAATGATGATCTAAATACTCACGGGGTGCTTCATTTGACATTCTACTCCCCATATATATATATATATATATATATATATATATATATATATCTGTGTGTGTGTGTGTGATTTAAAAACGGATTGTGAAACTGGGACTGATGCTCCAAATACTAAGAGTGTGGTAAATATGTCATTCTACACAATGAAAGCAAGAGGATTTTCTTTTATGGGATAGAGACTAAATCTATAAAAACCCATGGACTGTGAGATAAGTAATGAGGCTCTGAATACTCACTAGGGTGATAGAAATGAAATTTGACACCAATTAATTGAAATTGGAATGTGGGTTCAATGGGTCATACATGAATTAAATTAATAGTTTAATGATAACCGATGGGAAGTAATGATTTGTGAATTGAAAATGAGAAATGGTATAGTCTCCAGCATGACTGAGACTGGTATTGATATACTGTTGTCCAGGGGATCCCAAGTATTTTTTCAGTTAAATAATGAATATAAAATAATGTGTTAAATAGTTTATTTATACTCTATATATATATAGTTCTAGTTCGGACTCTAATTTTCAGCTACGTGCTGAAGAAATTATCTCTGTATGGATTCCCTTAGTAACCTTGATGGGTTTTAGATAACTTATTCAATTATTTTATTACTTCGTTATAACTAGAAATTGTTTCATTTTTTGGATTTTTTAGATTGAACTAGACACTGGTCATCTTGGACATCATTGATTTATATCTCAGAAACAACTATGGCCACCATTTCTGTGGGTACATGAGTGGAATCAACATTTTTTCTGGACCTTAGATCTTGCTTATTGTTGTTTTTGTACACTTGGTATTTAGGATAACAGGATTTTGAAAGAGCTTCGGAAGAGCATGAAGATCATCCATAGGTCATTGATTCTTTTCCGTATTTCCTTACTGAGACATAAAGAGTGTTTCTGGTTTAATATGTCCATATATGTATCACCAGGACATGCATGAATTGCATAAACAAGCATTGGCCACATTATTTTTTTTAGATGACTATTTCAATATATCTACTTATGCTTTCGTCTGAGTTTAATATATATTTCTTATGGGCCCTCTAAACATAATGATATTTTCTCCCCATGTACTTCCCTTTGACCCTCACTGCTAGTCGGCAGCCTCTGGCATACATGGAGACACAATTGAGGTCATGTAGTTACCTATTTAGCTAACCTTTCAAGGGTAAGCAGGACAAAGACATTACATTACCTATTTACACAATTTGGAACATCTGATTCAAAATGTGGAATCCATTTTTCTGAAATCAAAACATAGTATTGGATGAACATAATTTAAAATTAATTCATGTTGTAAATAACAAAAGGTAATTTTTATGATGATAACACTATCAAAATATTGCAATGTGTTTATATCTCATTTCATTGTAAAAATCCATCCAATGAACAAACATGATTTAAATGATAAAAAAAATATTCCGATAACCCTCTAAACCCAATTATAAAGTCAATATAAAAATACAGATAATAATTTCAAAAAAACATTTTGAATTAAATTGCAGTATTTCCCATTATTAAATAAAATATGGATTTTATCATAAAATTAAAAAAACCAAATTGATTTATAATTTTTATTTAATAATAAATAATTTCATTTTTTAATATTTAATATAGAAGTGTCAAATATTGTATTAAAATTATTTCTGCATTAAAAGAAGGATAAACGGCCTTTAAAAAAAATATATCGTTAAATTTAATTTATCATTATATTATGTATATGACACAAATAAGTTCAATTGTATATTTTATGGGATATATATAAAATTGAAAATGTTGGTAATATTGTACATAATAAAATTTAAACATCTTGTTTGATATTTCAAGGTGTGCACGAAATCGGGGTTGCATGTAGTCGAAGATGAGATGGTGTTGTGTGTAGAAAAAAAATAATCATATTGTAGCACTAAAAACTACCTTTTGAATATAGATAAAAAGAAACATACCATAGAACTTTGGGGTGTTAAATAATCCCCTAATTCAATAATTTTCATCCTCATAATTTTCAAATATCGGTTTAGTATATGAGGTTTGATAATTCAAAATTCTATTATTTTAGTCCCACATTTTAAAAATTGGTCGAAAAAACATCAACATAAAAATAGAGAATGGAATGTAATATGGTTACATGAGATAACATGTACTCTGAATCCATGACGTAAAATATGGATATTGATGAAATAAATTAAAAAACCTATTCTAAAGGAGAGTAATGGAGAAAATGATTAGTAAAATGTATGAAACCATAACGGTACTATTCTGTGATGATCTGATGGTCCATTTGATTAATCACAAAAGAATATACTAGGAAATAATTTTTGGATTTCAATGTCCTCAGACATATTTTGAAGAACATGAGATTTAGAAAATACATGATTTCAATATAATCTCACTATTTGTCAATGTATTGCCCCGATGGTAGAATCCCAGAGTCGGTATATTATTTTAATATATTGGCATGATTACATGGGATCATGTCCCAAAATACCAATCAGTTTAGCAGCCATGAAAAATTAATTTCATACATGAATGATATATTACTCATTAAAAAAATAAAACACAACATCAATTATCCTTTGAGAATGACATTAATCCCCTAGATTAACCCTTCATATCAATCGTAATACTCTTCTTGGAATCCTGGGAAAATATAACATAGAATTGGTTGAGATCAAATGCTTAGTAAGTATAACGTTATATAGGAAGCATTCATAATTAAGCATTAACATTTAAGGAAATGTATAAGACTAAAACAAAATGTTTTTAATCTTTAACATCAACATAATATGACCAAGATAAAATCAAATAATACCATTTACATATTCACATGGGTATTATAATTGTCTAATAATCACTTGCAATATCAATAGCCACTTTCATAATGATGGAATGCATAATTCCAGACATCATAACCACATAGTCAAGGCCTTGTTCCAAGACTACATGTATGATTTTTTCATGGACTTGTGCCAAGACAGTACTTTGTGCATTGAGACCTACCGATGCATCTAAGAGATATAGTATTCTCCACCCATCACTTACTAAGTCCAATGCATTCCACATATGAAAAGGTTTAAACATATCATAAACATTCGTATTAAATATAGAATACGAAATGTCAATACATTATCGATACAACTTTAATTGTTTAAAAATAACACATCCATAGTCAAAAATATCACAAAACCATCAATATAGCATGTAATATTTGTATCATAATAAATCAACTTCAAAAAATTTTAAAATCCATCAATGGATGTTGACATAGATGAAAATGATATGTAAATATATATGAGAGAAATATCTCATTTTGATGAAAATATTTAAGAGTAACCAAATTTAGAAAGGAAAACATTTAAATAAAATTTCGATACAGTGTGTCCCAAACCACTTTGAATCTTTTGAAAGGAATTAAAATTTTAAAAATGTTCATGTTCCTATAAATTAATCCATAAAAACCATTTTGAAAACATGGACATTAATGAGATTGATATAGAAGAATTAATATTTAAACCCTATAAAATGTTGATTTAGTAAAAATTTCCCTTACAAACAATCCATTTCAAAACACTTTTATGAAACATGTATTTATATAATAAACGAGTACTAGTAGATACTTACATAAATACATCCTCGGATAATAAAAAGATTGTGAAACTAACCATTACATTACACTTTACTTTAGTCGAGGGTATGTTTAAACTTATGTATAAAGACTGTAGTATGTTATTAAATCATAACAGAATCATATTAATATTTATGATATCATACACAATTAATTTAGAATAGTATTCTACCCATTTAATAATAACTTCCATGTTAAATTAACATTTTGGGTAATTATCGCTTTTATATCGTACATGTTTTAACATGTTACTCTTGATTGGATCATTTAGATCATGATTTATATAATTCCAATATGTAAAACATGTTTTATATATCTTATATATTTAGAATATAAATATGTATAATGGTCGTATATATTAATTGGATGACACAGTTTATGGAGACGATAGGTCGTACGTACCCAGAAACGTTGTTTCTATTTTCATATCTCATTGAATAGAACTAAGTGAATATGATGGATGTTAGTAAATATATATATATATTTACATCCAATAGATTTATTATATCATATATTATATAATTATTAATGATATATATTGTATAATCATCGTTGAATGGTGAACGTCGAAATTAATATTATCGCCTCGTGGAGACTGTAAACCGTATGTACGCACGAGCGACAATATCATTATATTGAAGTAGAAATAGTATGAAATTGGTTGTTATAACATATATAAAGAATAATTAACATGGTATATTTATTATTTTATTTATTAATACTCATTATTATACAAATCCAAATAATTATGATTTTGAATAACAAACTACACAACGAAGTGGAGACGGTAATCCGTACGTATGCACGTATGTTGACTTTTTCATTTATAGGATGGATAGAATAATTAATATGGTTGTACCATTTTAATAATAACATAAAATTATATATAAGATACTATAGATACTATTTTTTAATGAAAAAAACAAATAAATAGGAAGTGGAAGACATAACGAACTTGAAATTAGGGACAAAATATTTACCTATTCTTTTGGTTCATCCTTTTGATTTGATCCAAATGTCTTCATTGGACATCTTTATAAAAAAATAAGGCCACTAAGTTGAAGGGAGAAAGGTTGGTAGGATATTTGGGCAAGGTTTTGGTAGAGTCAAATGGATTTGGAAGAGTGATATTATGAAAAGGGAAGAGCCCATTTATAAGAGTTTTGTGGGTCCCTTTAGGAAAAGCTTGAAATATTATTTTATAATAAAATAATTTTCGGTTAAAAATTGATCGAAAATCATTTATTTAATTTATAAGGTTGTCATGGGTCAATAAAATATCAACCACTAGGATTTAGACAGGTTTAGGTCTCCATATTAACCTTATCTTTTAGATTTAACAAATATTTTAATAGTTTGACATTTACCATGTCTCTTTGTATTTTTTTATTATATAGTTAATAAACATACTATAAAGTGCCATTAGATCTTAAATTGGTTCATTACTGTCATAAATATTATTATATATGTGTTTTGGCCAAACCGTAGATTTTTAAGACTATTATATCAATTAATAATATAATATTTATTTTAAAAACGAAATTATGTCAATTTTGACACTGTTTAGTAATTTTTTGGAAATCCATAATAACATAATATATTCAAGTAAAATTTATTTAACCATCTCTACCATGTCATATTAACCTGTAAAATTAGTTTAATTCATCATAAGTCTCAAATTACATTTATTTACATATTTATAATATAAATTATTTTAATATTACTTAATAAGATAATTACTGCATCATCAGTGTGTCATAAGTAAATTAAATTATTTGATGTCATTAAATAATAAATAAAATATCATTATTTAGGAAATATTTTTATCATTATAATCAATATTTATGGACGAATTTAGATTGTGTGTATCACTATATTAAAAATAGTTTAGTTAATGAACATTGAATTTAACTCTTTTAACAATTTTTTTAAATAAATTAATAATTATTGTTATAATATAATCCATGTGGACCAATGATGGTCATATTTTATTCCTAATTTAGTTTTTTATCTAATTATACTTATCCAATAGAATTAGGACATGTTTTAATGTAATTATGTTATCATTTTTACACTTAATTACTCTATTTACTTTTAGCCTTGTTAAATAAATGTCTCCAGTTACTATTACCAAAAAAATATTCTCAACTTATTTAACCAAATTTTATATACTGATAATAACTGTGTCTCTCAGATTTTTGAAATTCAACCTATAGAAGCTGTAAAATTATGTTTTTTCCAAATTTTCAAATGCTCCTAGTAGGAGTGTAAAAGATAGAAAAAAGTTTGTTAAGATTTTATATATCTTAAATTATTATTAAATAACCAAAATAAATTTTATTGAACATATATAGGTATTATATAACTATTATTTACCTAAAATAAATTTCAATATAATCACTAATTTTTTAAATAAATTGTCGGTTTTAAATAATAACGTAGTGTTTTTCATTATTCATAATAAATTGAATGTTTTCAATAAAATACAAAAAATTTACCCTATTATAATTTTGATAATCATAAATAAAAAATGATGTCTATTTTTTTAAATTAATAACATATAAGTTGCAATTATTTATTTAAAATTAATTATTGTTGTCAAAACCAAATAGCGGTTTTTTGAAAAATATAAACTCTTAAAAAACTAACATATGATTATGTGGAATTTAAATGTGAAATTACATATAATAACCTCAATTTTATTAAATTATAAATATATAATCTAATTATACTTCCAACCCATTCAAATTAATAATTTATCACTATTAATTATTATGAATAAAAAAAGGTGTTTTCTATTAAAACATAGTTTGTTTCACTATTCATAAAAATATGAATGTTATTAGAAAAGTACCAAAAATTTATCCAATATAAATATTTATATCCAACTTGTAAATAAGAATTTAATTTCATTAAATTGAATATATAAATGTTTCAAATATTTGTTTTAAAAAATGTTCTCCATTAAAAGATGGTAAAATTGCATATATTGAAAAATACATATTTTATCCTAAAAATGAATTTGTTCTTATATTATGTCTATGAAACACATAATATGGATGTTAAAATTATATGGAGTATATAAGATTCAAAATGTTGTTACTACTATTCATAACCGCTTTTTGAACGGTTTGTTTAGAATGTTGTGGTGTGCTCGAACACGGTGATGCGCGTAGTGCAAGCTATTGAATTACATTAATGAGATAACTTACAATGAAATCACGGGGTGTTACATTAACTTCAACTTCAAAAAAATTCATTCACACAATTAGAAAATGTTCTTCTAAAATAGTTAGTTAAAATAGGAAAATACCTTTGTGGAAAACCCACAATGGAAATTAGGTTAATAAAATTTAGTTTTAATAAGATGGAAAGGTAAATGATAAAGTCACCACCAAATTTTGATCCCGATTAAGAGAACATTTTTCTCATTTAGAGACACATAATTGAGTGTGAAATGATAAATATTTATAGGGAGTTATTGAGTTCATCAATCCCAAGAATGTATAAAATTGAGGGCCTCAAATCCATCAATCTAAGATAATGTAAAATATCATCGGCTAAAAAATATTGTTAATAGGATAACTCATTTTTGGTTTTATAATCCCATCCCAAAATATTAATAATTAATTTAATCATATCTTATGATGAAATATACATATATATTTATATATACATGACATTTAGAGTTTCATCCTTCAACTAATTCCTACCAAAAAAAAACATCTTTTATTTCAAAATATAATAAAATTTAGAAAATTTATATTTATCAAAGACGTATAGGGTTCCCAAAAAAATTAATTTATAATTCATTTGTAAAACGATTTAAAAAAACATTATATAAACCAGGACATTATGTATTCCAGTGGTAGGTGATAAACACATATTGACATTAATTTGTGGGTTCAAGTCTCGAGGCCTTGTTGGAAACGACTGATTGTCCCTTGACCTCTAGGGATTTAATTTTATAACAATCCAAAAATAATATCAAGAAATAATTTTACCTTAACAATAGTATCCAATGTCAAACTTAATCGATTCTATCTTTTAGACTTTTCCAAAATTCTTCTATCCAAACTCACTGTCCAAAATTTATATGGAAGGTAATCACAATGATGATGTTATTTTACACGTAATAACATCTGAATACTTTGATCATATATTATTTTAAAACACTATAACACCCTGAATATCCATAAGACCTTATTGATTACATTCATGCTCCCTTATTCCTTATAGAATATTGGATGTAGTCCTTTTATCCAAAAATGTTGTAAACTCAAAAAACGATGGAATATAAAAATCAGTAATCAATTACAAGGATGTCAATAATATTTAAAATAATTTACCCAAATAAATCATATCTTATTCAAAAATCAAAACTCAGTATCAGAATAATATTAAGGTTTATCTTTCATTGAACAATATATTTTCCAAAAATTTATCCTGCCATTGAGTCACTTTTCATGGTCCCACACAATCTCAAGTCATTAATGAAAAATTACTTAAATTCAACCCTTATATACACTATAATTATTATAATATATTAATCATTAATACAACACTAAAATGGGAGAATACATTAATAACAACATAAGAACTCTTAAACATTCCTCTTCACCTTTAGAAGTATCATATCTCAATTTTATCCAACATATGAACTTTTTTATACTCAAATGATTTGGACATTGATTCACATAGTGTACAAACTAATTGAAGAAGAAGCATTGTAAATTTGAAACCATTTTATTACCCATGTAATCACTTACATGGTGTCCCTTTTCTCCACACTAATAAAAAACACTCATTCCATTCATAAATATACAATGTTGATTATTTCCATAGATACGACATACTGAAAAATCCTTCTTTCCCTTATTCCTTTTATCCATATTTCTCTCTATCATACTTTTCTTCTCCGGAATCCCTTCGAAGACATATGAATCAACAAATTTCTTACTTATCTTTTTAACTCATTATAATATTACTTAATTTGATGATAATACGTGGGAGACTATTAAATTTCATAATGTAGGATTAATACCATTAAAGATATGATCATTTTAGCTATTTGAATCATGTTTATTATAGGAGTTATCATTCCATATACTAGGTAACATTTATAAACAATGACACGCACTATGTTAGTTTATGAATCACAATTCATAATTAAAAACTTATAAAATACCTTACGGAAATTTAGAAGATTATACATATAATAAATAATCATTAACATGTTTTATTTGAGGATGTATTTACTCAAAATCCATCATAATGGATTTTAATGAAAATTTGAATTATCCTAAGCATATCCCCCGGGAGTGTCATATCAAACAGTGAAGCATGGCCCGTTGTCGTGCACCAAGATTCCAAAGGTCATGTCTAAAACTCCTTGTGGGAGTTTTCACTCCAATGTACATTTGTTCTAGAGCTGCCTCTACCTGATCGTATCTAGACAGGGATGTATTTCATGGAAAATACAAAAAATATCTACATTACCAAAATTCTAGGAATCTCTTCTATACTTATATTCAATGTCTATATTAGGGTAATGTTCTCTATTTAGAGTTTATCTAAATCTATTTCCAATGTTGTTTCTTAACATCCACACATACCAACTGTAATGCCCCGACCCTAGAATCCTAGAGTCAATGCATTATATTCATACACTGGAATTATAAAATGGGATAAATTCCCAAAAGACCGATTTGATTAATAGTCTTGGAAAATAGATTACTGACATGGATGCTACATTACAAATTAAAAAATAAAACACAAAATCAATGATCCTTTGAGAATGACAATAATCCCCTACCTTAACCATTATTATCAATCATAAAACACTTCTTGGAATCATTGTAAAATAAAACATAGAAATGGGTAAGCTTACAAGCTCAGTAAGGATTATAATATAGTTGAAACATACATAAATAAGCCTAAACATTTATGGAAATGTATAAGAATAAATTAAGATCTTTTTAAACATATACTACAACATAATCAGAAAATGAATAAATCCATTAATTCCCTTTATATATTACAATGAATATTCTACAAGTCGAATAGTCACATGCAATATGAATATCTAATTTCATAATGATGGAATGCATAATGCCAGACTTAATAACCCCATAGTCAAGGCCTTGTTCCAAGACTACAAATATGATTTTGTCAAGGGCTTGTTCCAAGACACTAGTTTGTATCATGAGACCATCCGATGCATCGAGATTCTATATCGGGCTCCACCCATAACTTACTAAGACCAATGCATTCCACATATGATAATGTTTTAACATAACATAAACATTCGTATTAAAACTAGGATATTAAATGTCAATACATTCTCCAGAAACCATGAATTGTATAAAAATAACACATCCACAACCAAACACATCAAAAAATATTCAATAATGTAGGAAATATTTTTGTAATGATAAATCAACTTAAACAATGTTTAGAATCCTTCAATGTATATTAACATAGATAAATATGATTTGTAAAACTCTTTGATAGAAATATTCGTTTTTCAAGAAATCATTTTAATCTCACATAATTTAAAAAGGAGTACATTTAAAGGCATTTTTGAAACAAATTGTCCCATAATACATTGAATCATTTCAAAGGAATTATCATTTTAAATACATTCATGTCCATATAAATAAATCCTTAAAACGATTTTGAAAACATAGTCATTAATGAAATTGATTTAGAAGAATAAATATTTAAAACGTTTCAAAAGATGTTTTAGTAAAAAATTTCCATAAAAATAATCCCTTTGAAAACTCTTTTATTAAACTTGGACATGGATTATAAATATGTCCCAGTAGATACTTACAAAAAAACAACCTCAGATAATAAAGAGATTGGGAAACTAACCCTTACATTGCACATTCATTTAGTCGATGATGTGTTTATCCTTCAGTATAAAGACCATAGTATGTTATTAAATTATAACTGAACCATATTAAAATTTATGATAAAATACATGATTCAATTATATCTTTATACTAAAAATTTAATAATAATTTCCATGTTAAATTAATATTTTAGGTAATAATCGCATTCTTTATCGTACGTGTTTTAACTTGTTACTCATGATTGTATTAAATATATCATCATTGAAATACATCCAGAATATAAAACATGATTTATATATAACATGTATTTATAATATAAATATTTTTAATAGGCATTAATTTTAAATGGAAAACATTGTTTATGGAGATGGCAGGCCGTACGTACGCATAAACGCTGTTTCGATTTTCTTATCACATTGAACACAACTATGTGAATAAGATATATGTAAGTCCATATATATATATATATGTATATATATATATATCTACAGTAGAATTATTGTGTTATATATTACATAATTTTTAATGTTAAATATTTTATAATCATTTTTGAATGATGAATGTGGAAACGAATCTCAACGCGTTGTGGAGACGGTAATCTGTACATACGTATTAGCGACAATATCATTATATTGATGGAGAAATTGTAAGAAATATGATGGTATATCATATATAATGAATCATTAAAAAGATATATTTATTATTTACATCAGTTATACTCATTATTATAACCATCCAAACAATGAAGTGTTTGAATTACATAGTACACCACGACATGGAGACGTTAATCTGTACGTACGCATGTATGGTGAATTTTTCATTTGTAAGATGGATAGAATAATGAATATCGTTTTACAATTTTTATAACAACATCACATTATATATAAGTTAGTGGAGATATTATTTTAGAATGGAAACAACAAAATAAGGAGGATGTGGATGAAGAAAAAAACTAGAAAGAGGAGATGAAATATTTACCTCTTCTTCAGGTTATTCCTTTTAGTTTGATCAGAAAGGCTTATTAGGTTGGTAGTATACCAATGGAATACCTCTAGGATGAAGGGTGGAATTTTGGGATGATATTTTTGCATGGGATGGCCAATCCAAAACGCGTTGTAGGCGTGAAATTATGATACAGTGATGTTCCCTTTTATAATATAGGTGAGAGGCACTTTAGCAAAAGCTTGAAATATTATTTTATATTAAAATAATTTTTTTTCTAATTTTACAAAATGATATATTTAAATTATAAGGTGGTTATGGTTTAAAAAAGTCTCAACCAATTTGTTTTAGATAGGTTTAGGTCATCATATTAACCTAATCTTTTAGATTTTACTCTTAGTTGAATAGTTTGACATTTACCAAGTCTCTTTGTATTTTTATATTATATGTATAATAAAATTACTATAAAATTCCCATAGAACCCCAGGTGGTTCATTAATGTATTATATATTATTATATAAGTCATTTTACTAAACCATATTTTTTAGTCCAATTATATCAATTAATAATAAAATATTTTTTTAATAACACCAATAGGTAAATTTAGACACTATTTATTATTTGTTTTCTATTAAAATAATTAATAACATTATCACTTCAAATAAATCTTATTTAACCAGCTGTATCATGTCATATTATACATGAAAATTAGTGGAATTCATCAGAAGTTTCAATTTTCATTTATTTGGATATTTATAATATTAGTTATTTTAATATTTCAGTAATAAGTAATTAAAACATCTTCATTTTGTCCTAAATTAATTAAATTATTTATGATCTAAAAATAATATATAAAATAAAATTAATCAAGAAATATTTTGAGCTTTCTAATGAATATTTATAGTCAAATTTATATTGTTTTTATCCTTGTTTTAAAAATGGATTAGTTATTAATCATTGAATTTAACTCCTATAACACCACTTTAAATAAAATAATAATAAATATCCTAATCAAATTCAGGTTGAAAAAATATAATCATATATTATTCCTATCATTGTTTTTGTTTGAATTATACTTTTAAAATAAATTTAGGACACTTTTTAGGGTAATTATGATGTCATATTTACCCTTAATAACCCTATTTTTTACCCTTGTTATATAAAACTCAAAACATACTATTTACCAAAAATTATTTTCATCTTATTGAACCAAATATTACATAATGATATTAACTATGACTCTCGTAATTGTTCAATTAAACTCACATAAGTGATAAAAAAATATTTTATGAAAAGTTTCAAATGCTCCAAGTAGGTGGGTAAAAGGCCACAAAAAGATCAGTAAAATTTTATATATCTAAATTTATTATAAAATGAATACAATGAATTAAATTAAACATATAAAGGTATTATATAACTATTTTTATTTAAATTAATATAAAATAAAGTAACTAATTTTTTAAATAATATGACCATTTTAAATAATAACGTATTGTTTTTCACTATTAATCACAAATTTAATGTTTCCAGAAAAATAATTTTTTTACCATTATCTAATTTTGATATTCTTAATTAAATAACGATGTCTATTATACCAATAAATTTTTTTGATTAAAAAAGTTGTTTTCAAATAGAAAATATTATTTTTCACTATTCATCAAAATATGAATGTTATCAAAAAAGTACAAAATATTTATCCAAACAAAAATTTTATGTCCCTTTTCTAAAGAAGAATTTAATTTCATTAAATATAATATATAAAATTGTCAAATATTTGTTTTAAAAAAGGGATTTCCCTTAAAAGGTGATAAAATTGAATGTTTCTAAAAATACCAATTCTATCTGAGAATAATGAATTCTTTCTTATATTATGTCTTAGATACACATAATATGGATGTACAAAATATATGGATTATATAAGATTCAAAATGAATTAAATATTATTAATAACAGCTTTTTGAACGGTCAGTTTACTATGTTATGGTGCGCTCAAACCCGGTGTTGCGTGTAGCGTATGTTATTGAATTACTTTAATGAGATAATGTACTATACAATCATGGGGTGTTACAGTCATTCCATGAACAATTTCCACATCATCTATTATCTAATGAATTTATGTTTAATATGTCATTCATAATGTGATGGAATATCATGAGTTACAAAAAGGGACTGAGTGGTCATTCAAACTGCCTCAATAATAAAATTTAATACATGTTATAACATATGAATAAGTCCACCCTTAGTGAGATAATACAATGATCTACCAAACCACAAACAGAGTATAAGTTATAATATCATTAAATTGATAACAATAAAATCCTACCAAAAAATGAAAATCTAAATCACTAGAATGAGGTGAAACGAATCATATTAGAATTTAAATCCCATATATAATAATGAAGTTCTTAGTTGTCACTTTCCAATCATGTGAACACCTTCATCAGGTATTCTCTTGAGTCATGGTAACAACTACAATTATTTGATTTCGTTATTGAAAACACTGTTGTTTCCTTGTTCCAAAACATATTTGATTGTTCTTTAAGTCTAAAAAAGTTTTATTCTTCCCCAAATATAACATAACCCTCTTGTTGAAAAGTATCTTATATGTTCTCAAGAAACTAGAATTATCATATTTACTTATTAAAATCCAACATATCTTTATCCAATCACAATTAGGATAAAATAAGGAACATATAATGGGTGTTTATTACATCAATCACATGATCTCCAAATATATTCATACACGATAATCAATTTAATTTCCATTATAACTAATCAACATATTCTAAAAAATCCTTATAGAAAAATATAAACTTAATACTCCTTATATAAATAACTATTCATAATTATTTGATCCAAATACATTAATTCTATAATCCATACAATTTAATTGATATCTTGGAATTGGTCCATCTTTGGATTAGATGATTATTATTATTTTGGGATTTGAGTTGGGTAATTTCCTTGAATTCGATTAATGAGAAATTGAACTCAAAAAATATTGGTCAATCTATAACCCTTCCCCCCCAAAGATTACATCTACCCATCCATTTGAGGTATTCCCCTTTATATTTCTTCCCTTTATCATGGCTAGTAGGAAACCAATTAATATTTCCCCTATTCATCCTAAAATTTTAAAATTTAAAAATGTCCCTCATAATATAATGCAATGTGTTATAAATTTAATCATAGATCAAACATTTAATCATATATCATGAAAATTGATTCGGAATTAAAAAATATCTTTATCTCTAGTCATTATCAAATTTTGTAGCTAAAAATCTATAGATTCCCAATCAAACTCAATGTTAATGAAAATTCATATATTTTTTTCCATTAACAAATACCTGAAATCACAGGGTGAGAAACACATATCATTAATGAATACCACATAATCTAATGACAATACATTCAATATATAACTTCTAGGGATTAATAAAAAGATATTCATGATCATTACCATGATTCTAGGGGATTCTTAAATACTTTACCTAAATGCCTATCACAGGGTGATGACACCAAATCTATGTTTTAAAAATATATTTCCGACGTTTTTTTTAAAATTTACATGATTCCAATTGTAACTCCCATACCCTTGAAGCCCGATGTTGGTGTATTGTTTTAATACATTGGAATGGTGCACAGAATCATGTCATGAAGAAATGATTTTTTTAGTAGTCTTAGAAAATAGATTACAATAATCAAAAGTATATTATAATTCATAAAAAAACAACACCATAGATAAACCGTTTAGAAAAAAATTATATGTCTATCTTAACCATAAATATCAATCACAAAACACTTATTGGAATTTTGGTAAAAAAATACATATTAAATGGGTGATCTCATATGCTTAGTCGTGATTTAAAATATAGTGGATTCTTCCACAAATTAAGCATTATAATTTCAAACATTGTCATCAGCTTAATATGACAATTTATATCAAATAATTACTTTTAAGCATTCACTTTGAAATTTTACTATTTAAATAATCACATGTAAAACCAATAACTCATCTTATAATGAGGTAATTCATAATTCCATACATCTTAAGCATTACATCAAGGCCTCATGCCATTACCATGGATAGATTTTATGTCATGAACTTGTTCAAACACCCTAAATTGTCTCATGAGACCTACCAATTCATCGAGTTGCTATGGAGGTCCACACCCATCACATACTATGTCAAATTCATTCCACAAATGAATAAGGTGAGACACATCACAAGCATTATTATTCAAAACTATAATATTAAATGTTATTACTTTAACCATAAACTATTAATTTTATATAAATAGAAAATTCATATTCAATCATATCACAAAATCATTTACACAATATAGAAAATTGCTTCATAGTAAATAAACCTCAAAAAAACATAATATAAAATAATATATGTTGACATAGAAGAAAATAATTCATTTAAAATCTATGAGGGAAATATCCATTTTTTATATTAAATCATTAAAAAGATGATAAAATTTATAACAGAATATATCTTTTGAAATTTTTTTGTAAAATTGTAATGAATGATTCAAATTTCAATGGGAAAATAACATCAGAAAATAGATTCTTGTGACATATAAGATGAAAACCATACTTTCATTAAATTATTTAAAGGGACGTAAAGTACATATATTGGAAAATAGACAAAATATTAATTTAAAAACATTTTAAAAAATTGAGTAAAATTAAATTAAACATAAATAATATAATAGTAAATCATTTTATTAATTTCTTTTAAAAACATGGACTTTGATGATAATGATGTACATGAAGATACATAAGCATCACCAACTTCTAATAATAATGAGATTGTGAAATGTACCCTTACCTTAGGTATGAAATTCCTTATTCATTTCCAAAACTCGTTTATAATGTATTTAATCATATTATTAACATATATCCAAATCAAAATAAAAATTACTATAAAATATATGAATACATTATGACATCAAATTACCCGTATATTAATAATTCCATGTAAATGAAACAGTTTTGGTAATAGTAGCATTGTTTATAATATGTGATTTGACTTTTTATTCTTCATCATATTACATAGATCATGATTCCCTTACATAAAAAATGAACTATAAGATTTATATATAATATATTTTCACAATATAATTAATTATAATATACACTCATTTGAAACTGAATACACCATTCATGGAGATGATAGACCATGCATACACATGAAAATAGTTTCCATTTTCTTATCCTTTTGAAATGAATTAAGTGGAAAAATATATTTACATATATATATATATATATTAATATAGTAGTGTTATAATTTTATATTTTTCATAATTATTCCAAATATAAACTTATTTAAAATCATTCTTGGATGTTGTACGAGGAAGATGGGACCCAGCGCGTCTTGTAGACGGTATGATGTACACAAGAACGAGAAATGATGTCATTACATTAGTGGTTAAATGGTATGAAATTAGATGGAATAATTATTTTATAGAAATAATTCCATTATATAGTTATTATTAATAAAATATATATTCATCATTATACACTTATAATTAATTTACAGATGAATAAGAGTTTACACCACGACGAAATGATGGTCAGTCATACATCGCACGAATGGCGATATTGTTTTTCATTGGATGGTTAAAATTATAATATGGTTTTCCAATTATAATAAAATAATATCCTCATATTATAGAATATGGAGTTATAATTTTATTATCGTAACAACATAGGATGTGGATGTAGATGAAGAAACAAACTTTTATGTAAGTGATAAAAATATAACCTCTTTTTCAAGTTTCCTGTTTTGAATTATAATTAATGACACCTTATGTTCCTTTTATGCTCAATGTGTGGATACTAGGATTATTTTAGGAATGTTTTGAAGAGGTTTGGGGAGGTTTTTTCCTACACAAATGGGTTTGGATCTGTGACTTAAAAATAAAGACCAGTTCCCATTTATAGGAGATGTGAGGTGAAATTTATGAAAGTCTAGTAATATTAATTTATTATAAATTTATTTTCGGGTTACAATATCCCAAAGTGATTTATATAGTGTATAATATGAGTTTGGTTCTATTTCCTCTCAAAAAATATGTTTTATTATTTTTTAGTTACTTAATTTAACCTTATCTTTTTTCTTTAACTCATACTTAAATAAGTCAACTCTTACCATGTCTTCTGTTATTTTTATACTATATAGATAATATAGTTATTATTAAATTAAAAGAGAACCGGAAGTGAATCATTAATGAAAATTTTTACACTATCTATTTTATTTAAAAGAATAACTTATTTCCATAAGTATTATATCAATTTATGAAATAATTTTTGTTTCAAAAATTCATTTATTTTAATTTCAACACTCATTTGTAATTGATTTTTTTGTCCTAATAATTTCATTAATTTTAAGAAAAAAAACTATCATATCCCAAAAAATTCAAACATACACAAAAAATTAATGTATGACATCAAAATACAATATTTACATTTAAATTAATAATTTTAAATTCATTTATTCCAATCATTCATTAATAAGGTTGTCACTACATCATCATTATGTCATAAATATATTTCTTTATTAAATGTTTATAAATTATAAATAAAACACCATGATATAGGACATTTATTTATATTTCTAATTACTATGTATGGTATACTATATCATTTATATAAACCTAGTTTTAATTGTATTATTTTGGAGATACTGCTTATGTTTAAAATCTATTTTTATTATATTACACATTATAAATGGTCATTCTCACACATAAGAGGCTATATAGGGTCCTAAAACAAAACGAATTATTATCATGGTCATAAATATTTCTTTAAATTAGAATTTTACAACTATTAGGTTAGTTTAATATTACTATAATATTATTTTTTACCCTTATTAACCAGATTTACCCTTTAACAATGGTAAAAAAATTAATGATGTTACAATTCATTATATCCAAAAATAAATGATATCTATTTAATCAAGTTGAAAGTAGTATTACACAAATGGAATAAATATTTTCAAATTCTAAACATATTATTTTTAGAAATTAATTTAATATTATTTCTCATTTTCCAAACCAAAATGCAGTTTTTTTAATGAAAAAACTATAAAAAGAATGACAGGTGTTTATGTCCAATATCAATGTGAAATTTCATCCAATGATGAAAATATGATTAATTGATAAAAACATATTCAGGTGAAAATATAAATCCAATTATATGGATAATATAACTATATATATTATAAGAAAATTATGTTTTGAATTAAATTGAATTATTTTCCACTATTTATTAAAATAATGATTTTATCATATAAAATAAAAAAATTATCCAATCTATATATTTATGATTTGATTCTATTGAAGAATTTAATTTTTTAAATTTAATATATAAAATTCTCAAATATTTTATTTAAAAATTGTTCTCCCTTGAAAGTCATAAAATTATCATTTTTTGAAAACATATATATTAATTGAATTTTTCATTATATTATGTCTAGGAATCACATAAAACGAAATTTAAAATTATATAGTATATATGTAAAAATAAAAATTTATTTAATAATATTCATAACTAAATTTAATAGACCACTAGTTTGAGAGGTAATGGTAAAATCGAACATAGTTTTGCATGTATTACAAACTAGGGCAGTGTTGTGCGTTGCGAAATATTATCTTGGTGTATCATTCTACACAATCTATAGAATTTACATAGAAAAAATCATACCATGTAATATTTTGGGGTAAAAATTAGTAATGAAATCATACACTCCAATTTTATGCTTTTTGATCCCATTAATAAAAAAAATTTCCCTTAATATTTGAAATGGAACCAATATTTTATCAATTTAACAATATATCAGAAATTAAATCTCAAGGATGGTTGGATTTTTCATTTTACCTTTTCCATGTTATATGAAAAAAAATAACTAATAAAAAAGGATATAATTATAATAACAAAAATTTATATCAAACCATTCACCATTTTTATATAATGACAACAAAGCATGTTATAATTGATAAATAATAGTGAGAGTAATTATATTATGAAAAGAAGATCAGTATATAGAAAATGAAATCTATTAATTCATGTATTATTAAATATAATCATGAAAGGAATTCTATGAAATTTCTAAACATGGTAGCAACATAGAATGGACATAAAATATATAGTATTTCATATATATAGTATGATAATAATCAAAGCATGTTATAACACACACGAAACATAATCAATTTCACACGGTATCTCTGTAAATGAATATAATGTGAATTTATATGTGAATATAATGATTCATGTAATTATACATCCTTTTCATAATGTATAATTTTATGGTAATTTAAATCCCATTAATCTAGATAATGTGGAATGTAATCCATTCAATCAAGGTAAAATTATTTCTCTATAAAAATGATCAACACAAAAAGTAATTTTTATCCATAGCCACATAGTCATTACCCGTTTGGTGAAATTAATAGTCCTAGACACAACTATTTACCTAGTTCATAAATATTCTGATTATCCTATCTACAATCCCAAAACCATAATACAATGGAAAATATTTAATCTGATTCAAAATTTTAATGACATGTACCCATATTCAACTAAATAGTTCCCTGAACCAGATTGATCTCATCACCTCCTACACATATAAATATATTTTATCCGAAAATAAATTGTATAGAGGGTCTATGTAGGTGGTATTGGAGAGACTATACCCTTTTATTATAGTATCAAGACAATATAATTAACGAATAAATGACAGACAATAATAGAATATAGTAAAAAAACTTGAATTAGGAAATATTTAATTCAAATAATCAAATATGAATTAATGTAAAGAGAATGACATAATATATCATTATAAATAAAACAACTATGAAATTTTGACCATTAATCAAACAATGAAAATGTAGAAAAAGAATTGTGGGGGATCTTATAGAAAACCTAATCCCTAGAAAGGTCTATTGCACCTAACTCCAAGGATCAAGTAAAATAGCACAATGAAGAGTCCACTGATCTATGAATAAAATTTATACATGGATACATCAGTGAAAATGAAGCATGAGTGGGGTGTATGTTATAATATAAGAATGAAACTACCCATGTTTTGTTCCATCCAATAAGTGAATATGATAAAATAGTGTGCATGATGAAAAAAATATCTAAATAATATACTCAAAAGTAATCATCATATAAATTATTGATCCCAAATTATAAAAATGATTATCAAAAAATTTCTATTAATAATTATGTTTCAGATTTAATATTCCAACCTATGTTATCAATAATCATATTAAAAGAACCTATCCTGTCATTTTTTATAATCCATACAACCGAGTATATTGAAAAATTCCCCCCATAAAAACAACTAATAATTAATTCCCTGTAAATTTCATGTCTCGATACCCAATTCATTATTGGACATCCCCCATAATGATATAATTAATGATTCCAAAATAGGACATCTTTAAATTATAAACAAGATGAATCAATGATTTTTATTTGGATTGGGAAAAACATCATATTAGTGATTTCATTAATTTACCAATATAAAAATATAAGTCAATCCATGCCATTTCTATATTTTCATCCAAGCCTCTCAGTAGGGGTATTGTAAATAAACTACCTACAAATCTGTCAATTGAGAACATCTCATAATACTAATTATCATTGTATGTGTGTTATAATATAACTTCTTATCATGTCAATATCTATCGGTATACAGAAGTATTCAAAGAATAAACCATGGAATCAATGATAAATTTCCCTTTAAGGTACCACTTTATATCCTATATGGAGTCCACGTGTCACTCATCATGTACTTTACAATATCTTAATCAGACTACCCTTGTAAGTTAATAAATTGATTCTATTAATCAAACACCCATAACCATGATAAATTCCACATTATTTCATCTAGGTAATTCATCATTTTAATCCTTTGGTCACCATTGGAATATAAAAATAAAAATTAAATAAATTAAACAAATCAATTTCACCAAATCAATTTCAATTTTATCTAACGTAAAATTAAGACTAAAGTCATTGTCGAAGAATAGAGGGATTCACTTTTATAAAAAAATATGTTATTTAACAACAAGATCATCACATTCATAAAAAATCCATTACAAGGTAATGGTATATGGTAAAAAAATTACTTCCCTATTCCTTATCAATTAAATTCTCAATTGATATAGTAATACAATTTATATTCTATTTAAAATATAAAACAAAATTTCAATAAAATTAATCCAAATAATTATAAAAAACCCATATATACATGTTATGGACTGAACCAAAGACAAATCATCTATAACTCACCATATATAGATATTCATGGCATTTTCCAATTTTATATGGGTTCTCCTTTTCATCTCATATTGAAATTTCAATATAATAGGAATTTTATTCATAAAAACCATCACATTTAATAGATTCAATTAAACTCAATAAAGACTTTTATTTAAAATGGATTGTCTATATTCAAAAAGAAATTTCATGTCAACGGGAAATGAAAATGACCATTCTATCACGTCCCATTAATCAACTAATTGAAAAAATATAGAACAACGACTTTTACATACCATTTTTTAAACAAATCATCATTTTGATTCATTATTAACAATTTAATTATAAACATATCATGAATGTGGAAAAATGTCAAACCATAAAACATATAATCATATTTTCCACCCAAATTTGGTCTATTTAAATTAATATAAACACCCATTGTGGTGGGTCTTATTGATAGAACATGACTTAAAATTCATTAATAAATGGTGCTCATTTACTTAATAGATGATACCTGACATTTCACATCAAGGAAATTACTGTAATTTTTGGCATCCTAAATTAATTTTCCAACTTTCACAATAGAAAAAATTATAAATAATGTACATTAATTAAAACTATTGAAAACACCTACCATTTTTCCATAATGTATATATCATCTAGTATCAGCTCCTGGTTCGACATAGATAGGTTGAAAAAAATGAATATAATATTTCATTGAAAATAGGGAAAAATAGAATGCACCAAAATAGTATTGATGATAATAAACTAAATGATAAACGAAAAATGACTATAGAAAAAACAGATAAGAATCCATAGAGAATGAAAAAACTCAAATCAGGCTTCACAAGGGTTACATCATTCAATTATTATGAGGAGGATCATTTGAGATCCAATTTCTCATTGAAGAAAACTCACATGACTAATAGAGAAAACGTAAATGGATATATAGTGATCAATGAATATTAATTTCATACTACTCATTTCACAAAAAATATCTAGGTGAAACTATAATGACCCGGAATTTCTGTGAATTTTTTTTCTTAAATACATGGAAATATTACGAGTCCGTAAATATTTTTAGTGCTTTATTATGAGGAACGGTGTGCCCGAAATCAAATTTTAATGTTTTGTTCTGGTACGTGTAGTAAACGTACGAGTGGGATTTTATAACATTTGAATTGGTGCTCGAAATTGAAATTTGAGGGCACCGTTGAACTCACATCGGCAGTATTTGCTTAAAAGACTTTCACTTCAATGACAGTTGGTCAGGAATGGAAGACAGTTTTTAGTTTTTTTAAGAATAAAGTTAATTAAAAATAACTATAGCTTATTTTAATTTTGATGGTTAAAATCTCCAAGAGGAGGTTGACGGTGGGGGCCACCACACCCTAACCACCCATGGGAGGTTCTGGTTGTGGGGCCCACCCGAGCATAACCTCCCTTAGGAGGATAATTAAGGTGCTGACAACTCGGAAGATGAAACCCTTGGAACACCCAACTTATGTGGGGTAAAACTCTCCACCATACCCCCAAATAATTTTTCCAACTCCAAAAATTTAATTAAGTGAGATAACATAATTAATTTAAGATCCTTTTGAATTAATTTGGTTAATTTTTCCAAAAAATTAAATAATGTGTATTCTTAACCAATTATTTTTTTCTTCGAAATATGTTTAGTGGATAATTGAGAGAGGAGTTGGAAGAGCATGTAGAACTTCATATTCCAATGAATTACACCCCTCACCACTTAAGAATGACGAACACAATCATCTTCCTTCTTCAACCGGGGAAATAAAGGGAGTTTCACCCATGAAGAATGCTGACTTTTCCTTAATCATTGTTTTCTAAAAACTCTTATTCCACCATTAATGAACAACCATTCGAGTTAGTGGTTTGATTTTGAGTATGACTATATTCCCATGTTTTTATTTAAAAAAAGAACATGGATGATTTCTTCTGCTGGATGGGAATAATATTTTCTGGAGGGTAGGGTTTGATGGTCTTCTTTTAATTTCATGTTGAGCCGCCTCTTACCACTCTAATGAGGATTGGGTGGTCCAAACTAACATGGCCCGACCCCTCCGCTGTTCTTCTTGAATTGTGTGTTCATCATGATGGAAGGTGGTGTTTTTGAGTTGTGGTGATGAAGGGAGTACCCCCATCGATCCAACAATAATCCTCTTCAATGTGCCTCCAAAACGAGCTAAAGATCTCCCCCAACCTCTAAAAAACTACAAATCCCACATGAGGCACGAGTGGGTGGAAAAACAGGGGAAGGATGGAAAATCCCAAGTGGCCCAGCAATCAAAACCCAAATTTTACGTGGCTGCATGGATTGGCCACACGGTTTGGGAAATCATGCACCAACCATGTAGTAGCCATAGTCCCACATCGGGACTTCACACGGCTTGGCCACACAATTTGTTAAACTGTGCGCCAACCATCTGGTTGCTACTGTCACACCCAGAGACTTCACACGGCTTGGCCACACGGTTTGTCAAACCGTGCGCCAACCGTGTGGTTGCTACTGTCTCACCCGGAGGCATTGCACGACATGGCCGCATGGTTTGTTTAATCCATGTGTGAACCATTATCCACTGCACAATCCTCTATTAAATTGGCATCAGGCGTCGGTTTGACAAACTTTTAGTGGTTCAGGAATCCCTGGAGTGAGATATTTCTTTGTGTATACCCCACTGGAGATTTGGGTTGATATGGAGTATGGTTAGGTTGGATTTATTCCGAATCTAGCTGGACCCTGGAATGAAAATGCCGATAACTCACCGACCGGGTATCCGATTGATGCACCGTCGGTTGTGTTGAGATACTAATAATGAGGCGGACCATTGAGATACTTCTACATGGGACTTTGTTATAGTTGGAGTATCAACCTGTATCTTGTGTTTCAGATCTTCCAGAGACGATCAGGCATTTGTGTAGGAACCTAGTAGCAGGCTGAGACTTGATGAATGATGACCGATTCGACTTGAAGTGATTAGACTATCCCAGTGGAGAGTGCCTTTGTGTGATAACGGTAGATCCATGGTGGGGAGCGCCTATGTGTGGCCATGGCAGAACTACGTTACTTTATATGTGGAGTACCTCAGAAAGATACTAGGGGAGCGCCTCTGTGTGAGTTCAACAGACCCACATTGGAGAGCACCTTTGTGTGAGCGCATCAGATCAACGGTACTCGACAGGTGGAGTAGCACAGTAGTCCAAGTTAGTGGGAAGCTCCTTTGTGTGACATGGAAGGCCCACTATACTCGATAGAGGAGGAGTTCTCCAGTAGTTGAAGGTTTAGATGAACAAAAATCCAAGTTTGAGCTTAGTCAGTGAAATTTGTGTTTACATCATGATTGAGATGGGTTACTAGATTACATAGGTATATTTATGGGAATATACCTAAGTAAGTGTTAACCATTGTTACATTACTTTGTGGTTATCCTAATTGCATATTGTAATACCTTTATGGTCTCGGGGTCCCTACTGAGTATCATTATACTCACCCCTGCACGGGCTGTGCCCGCACCTCGGTGTGCTGGATGCAGACGATGGCCTGCGCTCATAGAGGCCAAGAGCTCCAGGACTGGATGGTACCTGGAGGTGGAACATACAAGAAGTCGGTAAAAAGAGGAGTCTAATAGACATGGGGAGATGAGTTGGCCATCAGTACATACCCTAAGGTTGGAACTCCGGAGGACAATCTAAGAGTTTCTCTTTACCTTTCAGCTGTTTGTCCATTTTTCAGTTGTACATTTACTTTACAGTTGGGCTTGTATTTGTGGCCCCTTTTACTTTCCAACTCACATTTTGTATACATATTTTTCTTAGTGTTTATCATCCAGTTGTGTTCTCTGATTATATGTGTTTACTTTTATCAAGGAAATGTCTTCCCAACATAGGGATTTACGCCTTTCGTGCTAGTCTCCCACCTATGGGCTATGGAAGGCGGGCTTGGTGTAGTCACGAAACAGGTCCCAAGGATGGGTCGAGACAAATTGGTATCATAAGAGTTGGTTATACTACAGAATCTAGGACTCTGGGATTTATTTTCGTTGAAATAATACTATTATGGGTACTAAGTGGGGTTTTCAGATCAGGGAGTCAAGTGTTTCTGCGGGCGGCTGACGTATCCACACACCAGAACTGTGACTTCTGATTTCTGACTCAGTGCATGAAAACAATAATTGCATGTCTGTTTTCAAAACTTTTCTTAAGTATTATCAACCAGGTAAGCCTACCAGGTTTAATCATTTGACCGTGTCACATTTGTTTCTTTAGGATGCCTACCTGTATAGCCATGAGAGTTGTACGTTCTGAATTCCCATAGGGGGACGAGGACTCAGTGTCGTGCCCTTTTACATTGGAGGCACCAGCAGTACTACTTCCCATCGAGACACCAAAGCCACCAGCCCTAGTAGCAGAAGATAAATTCCATTTGGGCATGTATCATTAGTTTCAGCGCTAGAGGCCAGCCAGGATCCATGGAGAGACAGACCCACATGCAACTGAGGATTTGATGTAGGTTGTGGATAGAGTTTTCAGGCTAGTAGGGAAACCAGCAAACTACATGGTGATCATTTCTTCCCGTCTCTTTCAGGCAGCAGCAGGTTGATGGTGGAGCCTGATGCTCCAGCTGCATGTACAGATGACACTTCTTTGGACAGACTTCGGGAGCCTGTTCTGTGTGGAGTATGTACTATCCACCCTTCGAGTGGTGCAGATGAAGGATATACTGCATCTAAAACGGGTAGCATGACTGTAGCTCAGTACTCAGATATGTTCATTGACCTCTTGTGGTACTCCTCGGATATGGTATGAGACCCATTCGTCAGAGCCCAGACCTTAGAATAGGGTAACATGTGAGGGATCAGGGCATCGATGATCTCCCTCATCATCAAGACGCAGGAGAGGGCATTAGAGAGAGCCCTCCAAGTGGAGAGTTTTCTTACTGAGAAGTGACAAGAAGCGAGACCCACCAATTGTCGACTTGTAGGGGAGTCTTCTGCAGATGGCAGTAGACAGATGATGCAGAGGTCCAAGAGGACCAGACCCACAAGTGGTATCCCACACGAATCAGGATCGGTTGTGTAGGGAACAATGAGTAGAGACACACATGCCAGTGGCATTCCGTTTTACTCATGTATTGGGAATGGTCATATGGCTCGTGACTATCTGGCACACAGATCAGATGATCAATAGACAATTGATGGACCTCCTAGGAAGATGCAGAGATTCGAACGAGGTGGTCTGTAGGGTGCATGCAGATGTGGCAGAGGAGCTGGATGTGCATCCAGAAGTGGGAGACGATTCTAGGTGTCACCACCACCACCACCAGGAGGTCCACCCCGACCACAAGGAGCGGGTTGACAGGGGGGAGCTCAGCTCTTAGCAAATGAGACATACGACCATGGCACTCTGGAGATGATTCAAGGAACGATTTGTGTCTACTCCCCCTTAGATACTATTTTTATAGAAACATGTTCCACTCACTCATTCATTTGCAATTATTGCACCCCCACCTTTTTATCACATAGACATTCATTACATTATTCAAAATAGTGGATCTTAAAGTTTTCAGTCTAGGAAACCATGAACTGCATACATGACAACATAAAAAAAGTTATTCTTAAACACATGAAAGGATTATTCATTCTAGTTCATCCTATGTTCATTACTGCATCTAATAACCCGGGGACATACATAAAATGATATGGTGATAAGAAGGCCTAACAAGGGAATCAAGAGAATCATTTTACATGTGAACTTGAGATACATCAATAAAGTCATCATAAATAATTTTAAGGCATGAGAAATAGATCATGAGCCATATCATAATAAAAATAATTTGTTTCATAACATGAATAAGTTGCTACAAAATTTAACTTAGACAATATTTTCGGTATCACCAAGGTCTATCCACATGGTGTCATTAACAAAAAGTACCAAGGATATTCACCAATGTATAGTTAAAATGCTCATCTCTAGTGATTAAACCATTACCCAATGCATTGGAGAACTATTAGGGTGCAACCATAGTTTGTCTATATTATCAAGGGAGCGAAATATATCATCATAAAAAATTTCATAAATATCCCATATATCATAAAAGTAATGGGTTTCATTTCATAATCATAACATTTTAAAAAAATGCTTTTACGACATGATCATTATGTCCCTTTAATCCCATGGAAAAGAAAAGAGTGTTTCAAGTATGTAAATCCATGAATTAAAATTTTACATTTTCATATATATGTGAAAATACATGTAGAAGAAATATTAGTTCGTATTCACTTAATAAAATTAATGAATTTGAGACAAAGAGAGAGGCATTTTGAAAAGAAAATTCTGCTGCATAATGGCCATATTATAGGGCTTTAGAAAACGTTGAAAAGAGAGGGTAAATGGATCACCCACTCATAAATGATCCATAAAAATGTAGAGGGACAAAACATAATGGATATAAAAACATGGTAATGAAATTTTAAAGACATACCATATGAAATGAAAAACATGAATGGAAGAAAAAATACGATTTCTCTTAAAAATATTCAGCAGCCTAACGATGTCACATAAAACTTCAAAAAAATTATTTGATGAGATCAAATAGGGACTCTGATAATATTAAAACAAAGAGGTAATTATGGTGGATATGGAATATCATACCCCAACATATGAAAATGAACTTGAAAGACTTGAAATGAATATATAACTTGGAAATGAGAAGGTTGAAAGAATCCCTTACAAAAATTCGGTAGCCTAACATCACCACATAAACATTATTAAAATGAATTGAAGAGTGAAAGATGCGGTGTATAATCAAATGAACATGAATATAAAATTTAGTTGAATATAAAATAACATCTTCCACCATGTTGACATGAAGAATAAATGAAATGACATAAAAGAGAGTACTTGAAAAGAAGGAGAGAGGTATGATCCCTTACCATAAAAAGTAACTCTTAAAAATCACAGTTCAGGACCATGAGGGATTGGGGGAACCTTTGGAGGACTCTTTTTGAGGTAAAAAGACCATAAAATTATTGGAGAGGATTTGGAAAAGATATGAGTTAGGGAAAGGCTTGGTATTTATAAGAGAAGTGAGGGGAGAAAGCCTTAATGGCCAAGGGACACCTCATCGGTGGTATTGGAAAAACCATGGGCTTGCCCAAGGTATTTGCTGATGGTATTGGACTCTTAGGACACCTCATACCATATATTACTATTCATATTTCTTCTAGAATAATTACATAATTATTACATCTTTAATGATGTCATTAAATAATTGAAACTAAAAATAGTATTTTCACTATTCATCGAAGATTAATGTTTTTCATAAAAACCCCCAAAAAATAACCATAACCTAATTTCAATGCTCTGAATTAAAAAATGAAAGAAATTTTTTAAAAATATTTTTCTAAATATTTTTAATTTAATTTTTTATTAAAAAACACTATTCAACCGAAAAAACTAATACTTGACTAATAATTTATGAAACAGTCATTTACCTATTTTATTGAATCACCTTACTTATTCAAGGTCCCTAAATTATATTAAAACATTATTTAAGTTAGATTACTAATTCATTTTGTCACATTACTAATCCTAACCGTAAAATCACTATTCATAATTTACTATTATTCAAAAATTGTGTTGATCTTTTTAGACTCTAAATTTCATACTGAAAACAACTATAGAAGACTATTTTTTTAAAAATCATTACACGTTTTTAATTATTTATGGTTTACATAAATATTTTAAAATTTCCTTTTTTTCAAAATTCATCAATAATATATATCATATATTTATCAAGACACTTGAGATTCTCAAGCATCACCATAAGAAGAAATCACAATTTTTATTGAAATCAAAGGATTACAAAAGGCGCTTACGGTCTCGTTACATAGCCCCTTATAAAACCAGCATAGGACTTCAGAGTAAGGAGTTATAGGGTGATAGAATCACGGGGCGGCTCAGCCAACATTTCCCAAGTAGTGATTTTTATCAGTATAGACTTATTGCAAATGTGATTTCCTTCCAACTTCAAGGGATGATTTTCAGCTTGGGTTTGGTGCAGATAAAAGCCCAATGGTGCTACCTCCTTCCCGAGTTCTGTCAGATGGGCTTCGATCATCCTGATAATACTAGATGGTCCATCAAATATTCTTTCTATATTAATTAATCAAGATCAATTGTATTTATAGAAAATAATCGCAATATTTAGTTTCCAACGGTCATATCGACGAACGATCGTATAACCGTCAGATCACAACAGTATTATTATAATTATACTCATTTTATTAAATGAAATAGTTATGTTCAGTATAAAATAAAATAACACACAATGTTAGGAAACAAAATATATTCAAAATTTAGGGTAGTTACATTATTCCCCCCATAAGATATTGGGTCCATGTAATTTTAAAATTGGTCATGGAAATATCGTTTAAAGTCCCACATCGGAAAAATAGTCCGTAAAACTATTACATTAAAATAAATAAAGGAAAGTACAAAGGTCACCCATGATAACCCACAATAGGATTCCATGTAGGAAAACATTGATATGGAAGAGAAAAAAAGTATCATGTTCTGATGGAGAGTGATAGAAAACACGATTAGGAGAAAATTAAGCACAAGAAGATCGCAAACATAAGTTGTTTTAAACAGTCTTTGATTAACCAGTAGAAAATGTAAACCAAAATAAAAAATTATGTTTCTTTTCATAATTTTGAGTATTTCATTCACTACATAGAATAAAAACATATTGAAATATACTTACCGTCATGTAGAGTTTCATCCTTTAATATGTTTCTACCAAGACTAATTTTTTCTCCAAACAATGAGCATATCAAAAGACATGTCTCATCGAAAACACATGAATTATCTTCTACAGAATCATATAATCCACAAAAGAATTAATTTATTTTTCCCGTGTCATTAGTAATAAACTAAATATAAAATGGTTAGTATTAGATAATATAATCCACAAAAGGATAATCCTTTATAAAAAGAAATATGGCTATTAATATCCAAAATTCAGCAAATGTACCCAAAGTTCTAGAAAGACCATTCAATACAAAATCATCCTTAAATTTTTTCAGAATAATCCAAACTATGATTTTAACCCAAAAAAATGATTTAAAATCATAGTCTTCCAAGATAATATTTATCATTCCTCCCCAAACAACATCAACCACTCTTAATGTATTATAACTAAAGTAACTAACCTAGTCACATTTTCCCCAAGATTGGTTAATCATTTCCATTAGTAACCTAAATTACCATAAGTTCACTTTAAACACATCTATTCTTCAAAATATAAGTCAACCCTTACTTCTCAATGAAAATATAGTTAAAATCTATTTACCTTGATCATATAGGGTTCCTCAAATAGTGAAAATCTTCTAAAATAATATACATGTTTTAGTCCACTAAACATTTTTTTATGAAGAACAGCTTCACAAGATCAACAAGTGATACCTAAAAATAGTGTTTTAATTAATGATATAAAACCATATGAGGTAGTTACTCGATGTTCATAGAAAACATTAAAGATATGCTCATAGTTCACTAACTATAATACAAAATTACATAGACAATTATAACGAAGAAGTTACATGTACTTCAGTCATCATGATACATCTCAGCACAAGAATTGCATTGTTCCATTTTACTTGAAGATTGTTGATTCTCATCATGCTTCTCATCCCTTCCAAGAGATCATTTATTTAGATAATTTCCAACTTCTCTGCATTTAAGACATTGAATAGTATAAGTTACAATTTATTGGACCTTATCTCCATTAATCAGAGTATCCATTTTTTTAAAGCAATTGGCTACTTTATGTCCTATCATCCCACACATAAATCATCTCCCGGTTCCTTTGTGACATTTTTCTTAGTGCCTCCATCCACACTTTTTTTCATAAAGGAAATTGGGTCTTTTTTCCCTTATCACCTTTATCAGATGAAAATACTTGAGACTTCATCATCTTCTTCCTAGATGAATTTGGGAATTCAACTATGTACTAATGATTAATTGTGATTTTCGATAGTTGGTTTGGCATAATCACAATATTTTCAACTTTATCTCTCAACGTCTCTATCATATTAGTAGGGAAATCGTCACATTTCCTATCAAATTGGTTGTTGGGACATGTTCTTATATTTCCCTCAATCAACTATGAAATAAAATTATAATTTGGGGGCTTAAATACTTATCCAATAATCATGAAAATGAATCTATAAGCATAGAAGGATAACCATGTAGATGAAAAGTATATCCTAACATGAGATCCCCTAGGTTCCAATCTTATTTATCCATAATCTTATATTATTATGTCAATACTTATTTTATTTTATCTTTGTTCCTTTAGTAATGGTTCATACTAAGCTTATAATTTACTGAAGCATATCCCTCGGGAGTGTCCAACCAAGAGTACTGTAAGGCCCATTGTCATGAAGCATGTTACCCCAGGTGAAGCTCGAAACACCTTGTCAGAGTAATAACTTCTAGGTACATCTTTTCTAGAGAAACCACTATTTATTCAAATCCATACATGGATTTATTTGTTTGGAAACCACTTACTCATTACATCACTAAAATACCTGAATGTTTTCCTATATTTAATATTTTCATTAACAATCCTTGTAATGTTTTCAAATCTTAATTTTCACAAATAACTCAAAAATCCATTGATACCAACTATAGCATCCCGCCTTTTTATCACATAAACATTCATTACACTATAAAAAATTGAGGATCGTTATGGTTTAGTGTTTTGGAAACCTGAAAAATAATACATTACAACATAAAAAAATTCTTCTTAAATACTTGAAATGCTTCTTCATACAAGATCATCCAATGTTCATTACTGCATCTCATAACCTGGGGACATACATCAAAGGAAAGGGTAAGGAGAAGGCCCGTTAAGGGAAACAAGGGAAACATTTTACTTGTGATGTTGAGATACATCAATAAAATCAAGATAAATTACTTTAAGGAATGAGAAAGAGATCATGAAGCAAATAGTAACAAAAATAATGTGTTTGAACACATGAAGATGTGGATACAATATTTAACCTTGAAAATCATATTCGTATAACCAAGGTCCATCCCCAAGGTGTCATTAATGAAAATTACACAGGTTATTCACCAAGGTATCGTTAAAATGGTCATCTCTAGAGATTAAATCTTTACCCAATGTGTTGGATCACTATCAGGGCGAACCCTTATTTTGTCTTTATTACCATGTGAGCCACATATATCATCATAAGGAATTTCATTAATAACCGATATATAATAAAAGAAATGGGTTTCATTTCATAATAATAATGTTTTAAAAACTGCTTTTAAGACTTGATCTTTATGTCCCATTAAACCCACAGAAATTGATAACGGGTATAAGCTATGTAATTCCCATATTTAAAAAAGAAAATTTTGATATATATGTGAATACACATAAATAAGAATGATCATTGATTATTCACATAATAGAATAAAATAATTTGAGACAATGAGAGAGATATTTTGAGATGAACATTCTGCAGCATAACAGTTATGTTACAGGGTTTTAGAAAACGTTGAAAAGATAGGGGACAAGGGTCACTCACTAATAAATGATCCATAAAATAGTAGAGGGAAAAAATTTAATGGATATAAAAAAATGGTAATTAAATTTGAAACACATACCATATGAAATTAAAAACTTGAATGGAAGACAAAAATAAGATTCCTCTTATGAAAATCCGGCAGCATAACGTCGTCACATAAAACATCAAAAAAATGAATTATTGCGATAAAATAGGGGATCTAATCATTTAAAAATAAATTGGTGAGTATTATGGATATATAATATTGTAACCCAACATAAGAAATGGAAATTGTAAGACTTGACATGAAAATATAACTTGGAAATGAGAAGGGTGAAAGAATCCATTGCAAAAATTCTGCAGCCTAATGGCGCCAATTAAACATTCATAAAATTAATTTATGAGGGAAGGAGGTGGTGTCTCATTATATTAACATACAAATTACAGTCTGTTTAATAATAAATAACATCATCCAACATATGAAAAAGAAACATATAAGAAATGATATGAATGAGAGTAGTTGAAACTCAATGGTTGGGACCTTGACGGCTTGGGGGAACCTTGGGAGGACTCCTTGGGAGGTAAAGAGACCATATCTTTTTTCGGTAGTATATGAAAATGAATTGAGTGCAGGAAAGTCTTGGTATTTATAGGATAAGTAAGGTGAGAAAGCATTCATGGCCAAGGGACACCTCATCGGTGGTATTGGAAAAACCATGGGCATGGTCATCGTATTTTCTCTTGGTATTGACCACTTGGGAAACCTAATACCTTATCATAATATTAATAAGTCGACAAAAATGATTACATAAATATTACATCTTTAATGATGTAATTAATTAATTGAAAATAAAAAATGTATTTTCACTAATCACCGAAAATTCATTTTGTTAAAAAAAACACAAAATTTACCATTACCTTATATCGATGACTTGAATTCAAAAATGAACTCCTTTTTATAAAAATAATTTTCTAAATATTTTTAATTTAATTTTTAATTAAAAAACAATATTCACCTGAAAAAACGAATACATGAATAATAATTTCTGACACAATTATTTACCTATTTTATTTAATCACCATACTTAATCAAGGAGCCTAAATTATATTAATACTTTCTATAAGTGATATTACTAATCCATTTGGTCACATTACTAATCCTAAGTGGAAAATCACTATTCATAATTTACTATTCATCAAAAATTATGTTGATTTTATTAGAATATAAATGTCATACTGAACACTATTGTAAAAGACCATTTTTTGAAAATCATTAAACTTTTTTAATTATTTGAGGTTTACATAAATATATTAAAATGTTGTTTTTTCAAAAATTTCTCAATAATATACAACCTATATTTATATGGACACTTAAGATTCACAAACATCACCATAAGAAGAAATCACATTTTTTTAATCAAAGGATTACACATGGCAGTTACAGTCTTGTTACATAACCCCTTATAACACCAACATAGGAACTAAGTGTAAGGTGTGCTAGGGTGATAAAATCATGGGGTTGCGTGGCCAACATTGCACGAGTAGTGATTTATATCAGATTGTACTTCTTGTGAAGGTGATTTCGTTCTAGCATCACATGATGAGGTTTGGAATGGGTTTAGTCTAGAGCAAAGACCAAAGGTGATATCTTTTTCCCGAGTTCCGTTATATGTGCTTTGATTGGCCCGAGACTGCTGGATGGGGCCATAGAATCTTCTTTATATATTAATTAATCATGATCATTTGTATTTATAGACAATAATCACAACATTTAGTTTCCAATGGTCATATTGACCAACGGTCATATAACAATCAACACAGAATGGTCATATTGTAATTATACTCAATTTATTAAATGAAATAGTTTTGTTTATTATAAAATTAAATAAAACAAAAAGTTATGAAACACAATTTATTCAAAATTTTGGGTCATTACCCCATTGCCATCGTTCGGAGCTCAGAGATTCTGACGGAGCTGTTTACTCGATTGTTATGGATAGACTCCTACGGGAGCAGACTTGATGATTACGAACTACTTCCAGTAGTGTAAGCATACTCTAGGATGTGAGAGTTTCAGCTGGAATCTCCTCGTAGCTGTAAAGACCGGGAAATATAAAGGAATTTTTTTTCTTATTTCATTGGAATTTTACAAGCCCGCAGTTTCTAATGGTGCCTTATTCCGAGGCCTGGTGTGCCTGAAATCAATTTCAGAAGTTTTTTTGGGTACCATCAGTAAACATACATGTGGGTTTTTATATGTTTGGAACTGATGCTCAGAATTGAAATATGAGGGCACCGATGAACTCACAGCACTAGTATTCGCTTAAGGGAACCTATACTGCAGTTGCGTTTTCATGTGAGGAGAAGTTATTTTTGGGGATTTTAATAAAATTAAATAAAACTATTGTACACAATTTTATTTTTTATGAGTTAGTTATTTCCTACAAGTGGAAGTTAGAGGTGGGGCCCACATCCACATAAACTCCCATGAGGGGATTTAGTGTGGTCAGTGCCACACGATCCCAAACCATTTCACCTCCCCTCAACTCCCTTAAAATCCCCATTAACACCCCCTTAATAAATTTGACACCTCCCCTCATTAAGGTGGAGCCGTCACATATCGTTTCCTGAAATTATGCCAACACAATTTATTAATTATTTTGATTAACATTATAAATTAATTTGAATTGTTTTCTCAACAGTAAATGATGGAATATCCTTCATTTATTTTGGTTGGCATAAACATGTTTAGTTGGGACCTGATAGGATTTATAAGGAAGTGTTCCTCTCCGACGATGAACACCGTTCTTCAATGAATAATAACTCTGACGAAGAACACGAAGGACTTCTCCATCAACGCTTCCCTTCAGATGCACCCCGACATCAACGGAATCAACGTCTGTATTCCATGACCCCCAACCTCCACGACGCTTGTCTTCCAGGACTTGTTGACGTGCTCCACTCTTGAAATCGAGGTTGGGGGTTTGTATAATTTTAGATTCATAAAATTATACTCTTTTCATTGTTGAATGCAAGTGGCCATCTTGGCCTCTTCAGAACTCTTAACTCAGAGGGTGAGGGCCGAACAAACACGGCCCGCTGACCCTCCGTCGATCCACGTTTATATTGGTGATGGAAGCAGCATTGGGAGAGGCAACGATGACCCGATGTGACGACGACCGGAGATGATGGCGGTCGTGTGCCGGCTGCGTCAGGAAGAACCATAGGCCTCTCGGCTGAAGAAGAACCGGCCGGCCGTAGGTTGCTGGGATGGAGGAACCGCAATTCCCCACGGTACTGAGCTACGGAGGACTGCGGGCTATGCTCAGTGGGCCATTTCGGTGGACGAACTAGTTGGCTCGTCGGTTAGCCATGTTGGGGGAGGTCGCGACACCCGCAGGTGCCGCAATGGAGGATAATGGCTCGTAGCGGGACACTCGCGCCGAGATGACCGGATGACTTCAGCCTCCCAGATATAGGGGCGTAGCCGCTTGGTGCCTCTGGTTAGAGAAACCGGGGGGTCGCGCCCTCCCGCACTGGCTCGGCCAGTTGGCTGAACCGCGGCTAGCAGTGGGCCGGGCCATGCCTCGCCGGGCCGGGCCGCACCCTTCAGCCAGCCGGGCTGCCTACCACGAGTCAGGCCCTTCCATATAGGTCCGGGCCACACATTATTGGGTCGGGACGACCCCTTAGCTAGGTTAGACCGGCCGACTCAGGACGAGCCGACCCGCCAGCCCACCGGGCCTGACGGGTCGAGCTCGTTTCGCTTAAGTACGAATAACATCACGACCCGAATCTGATCGATGAACTCTCTACATAAATGGGACCCTTGCGAAGAGGAGTCACTTTTGTGATAATCTATGTGAGTTTTTTAAGACTTTGGAAAATGGCCGGATTTGGAACGAGCGTATTTTCAGCCGGGCCCAAGGATCAGAAATGCTAATAACTCTCAGACCGGGCGTCTGATTGATGTGTCGTCTATCATGTTGGGTTTCTTTTGATCAGACGGAAATTTAGGATACATCAAATAATCAATTCGTTATAGTGTATGTATCAACCCCTTGGCTTGAGGAGAAGAACCTCCTATCATCGAGTGTGATGTGTGCGGAAATCCGAGAGCTAGCTGCGACTACAACAACAATCATACTGGAATCCTCTGTGGGTCGACAACAACAAAAACTGTACTAGAATCCTCCATGAATTTTACAAAAATGACTACTGTACTTGTTTTCATAGTGGGTCTAACAGTTTTACTTATGTAATTTTATCCTGAGTGGGTCTGACAGAGTAGCTGGTCTTGTATCCTACGTGGGTCTGACATCTTAGCTGGTCTAGTATCCATCATGGGTCCGAAATCATTGATGAATCAGTGAATACATCTGATCATCTCTCTCGATATAATAAAGATGTATACCTATGTGAGCTATGTATTTACCTTCATTCATTATCATCGATGTGATTGAATAACTCTCTGGTGTGGACTGCATTGTGATTGGGCTAGAGAGATGGAGCCAAACTGTGAGTGATAACTTAGGTATATGTATAGGCATATACCTAAGTAGAGTTTTATGGTACATCGTGATAATATCCTTATTTAGTTTTTATCCTTCGTGGATTATGGAAGACCTTCGGTGGTCTCGGTGTCCCTACTAGGTATTGCATACTCACCCATGCACAGGCTACGCCCACACTATGTTTTGTTGGATGCAGACAACAGACAACTCTGATCGAGCTGGAGATTAGTGGAGCTGAACGGTACCCAGAGGTTGACCACTTGGTAAGACGTACATGGAGTGGATGGTAGGACCTGAGGTGTTGAGGAGGCCATTTGTACCCACCCTTCAGGTGGGATTTCTAGAGGAAGACTCAGTGGTTGTTGTTTTACATTACGGTAGTTGTACTAGATTTTCAGTTGTGCTGTACTTACTATTGGGCTTTTATTTCCGGACCCTTTCCTTTCCACACATACTTTTTAATTCAATATTACTTAGTTATTACTCTTTTTACATACTCTGTTGTGTTGTTAAATTTTATAAAGGAAATTAATTTCCTTTTAAGGGGATTTACGCCTTTAGTACTAGTCGTTAGCCCCTGGCCTATGGATGGTGGTCTTGTGGAAGTCAGAGCACGGGCCCCAATGATGAGTAGTGACAAATTGGAATTAAATGAGTCGGATCTAATATAGTACTCAGGACTTTGATCATTCTCATTTATGATTCAATAGTGTTATGAGTATTGATTTTGGTTTTCAGTCAAGGGAGTACAGTGTTTGTGTGGCATATGACGTATCCATACACTAGGTCCCTGACCTCTGATTTCTGACTTAGTGCAAAAAAACATTGATTAAATGTGTGTTTAAAAAGTTTTCATTGTGTTTACTTTGTGTTAGATCACCAGGTATATTGTTATGACCATGGAACACCTGTTTCTTTTCAGGATGTCCCCACGAAGGCAGCCAGCTAGGATTTCGAGTTATGTATGAGATGGTAGCCCACCGAGAGATGAGGCCTCGGTGCGAGGCTGCATCACAGCAGAGTAACTAGTGGTACCACTACTCGCTAGGGCCCCAGATACCACAAGCCCCTACAGGAAAGAGTGCATGTCGACTGATTGTGTTTCATGAGTTATAGTGCCAGAGGCCGCCCAGGTTCGGAGGATAGATGGACCCACAGGTAGCTGAGGATTGGCTGGAGGCTATCATTAGAGTTTTCAGATTGGTGGGGACACCAGGCGACCAATCGGTGAACCTTTCCATGAGTCTCTTGCAAGAGACATCAGGTAGATGGTGGATCTTGATTCTCTAGGTGCATGATGACGCAACGTATCTCTGGACAGAATTAGAGAGTCTCTTACTCTCGGAGTTTGTTCCAGCCACCCTTCACGCGCTGCATATACAGGAGTTACTTCATCTGCAGCAGGGCATCATGACAGTAGCTCAGTACTCATTGTGGTTCACTAACCTATCACGTCACTCCAGGTACATGGTATGTGACCCGTTCATTAGGGCCCCTAACATCAAGCAGGGACTAAGGCAGGAGATTAGGGATTCAATGATTCCCCTCAGCATCCCGATGTAGGTGGGTGTGCTGGTGCGAGCCCTTCTAGTGGAGGGTTTTCTCGCCGAGAAGTGACCATCGGCGAGACCCACCGCTGGGAGACACATACTGGAGTCTTCTACAGCGGGCAGCAGACATTTGACACAGAGGTCCAAGAAGACTATGCCATCATGAGGGAGACCTCAGGATACAGGTTTGGTAATGCGGGTAACATGAAACAGAGCCAACTATATGAGGAGGAGGCATTGTTATGCATGCAGCGGGTAGGGACACAAGGCTCAAGACTGTCCGACCCTCCATGCGGACAAGAAGAAGTCAATATAGAGACATCACAGGAAGAGGTAGAGATCCGACCGTGGTGGTCCACCGGGAGCAGACAGACGTGGAAGAGGAGCTGGATGAGCAGTGGGTGGTGGACGACGTTTTGAGGCTCTACCACCACCACCACCAATAGGTCCACCCTGACCACAGGGAGCTGGCAGACATAGGCGGCTCATCTCCAGGCAGTCGAGGCCTATGACCACGGCGCACCTGAGATGATTCGAGGTTCTATATGTGTCTACTCCAATATTTATACGGTTCTTATAGACAGAGGTTCGAGTCACTATTTTATTGTCTCTACCCTTGTTCTGAGCTTGGATATTCCGACGGAGCCATTGGCTTGATCCTAACGGCTAGAGTGTCCTATGGGAGAAGACTCGATGATTACGCACTAGTGCTAGCTGTGTGAGCTTACTATAGGTGGTGAGAGCCTTGTCTGAGATCATATTGTAGCAGCATCGAGGCCTTAAAATGACATCTTGGGTATATAATGGTTATCTACAGTTCATTCTATGATCAACTGTATTAGGTACAAAGTGTGGTGTGTCCACACGGATGGGAGTACGCTCACCTTCACCGTCGAGAAGGGAGCCTTTGCAGCGCTTGATGGACTTACGCAGACCAGAGGGAAGAAGATCACACATTAGTTGGCCATTCCCATTCTTGGAGTAATAGATATGTGGAGTCTGAGATTTCCTGTTGTGGTGGATTAGTATGCGGATGTTTTTCCGGACGACATTCCAGGACTACCTCCATGCAGAGAGGTATAATTCTACATTGACATGTACCTTGGGATAGAAATGATATCTACTCCAGCATATCGTATGGCTCCTGGAGAGCTTCGTGAACAGTGAGTACAGCTGGAGGAATTGCAGGGGAAGGGATTCATCTGACCCAGTCTTTCACCATAGTATTCTTTAATTTTTTTCACCATGAAGGCTTATGGGAGCTTACGAATGTGTGTCAACTACCGTTGCCTGAATTGGGTGACCGTGACGAAAAAGTACCCACTCCCGAGGATTGAAGACCTCTTTGATCAGCTCAAGGGAGCACGATGGTTCTCGAAGATAGACCTCAGGTCAGGCTATCACCAGCTCAGAGATCGGGATGAGGATGTGCAGAAGATGTCCTTCAGGTGTCGGTATGGCCAATACAAGTTATTGGTTATTCCCTTCAGTGTAACCAATGCACCAGAAGTGTTCATGAGTCTCATTAACAAGATCTTCCTGCCATACCTAGATCAATTTGTTATAGTTTTCATCGCGAACATAATGATTTTCACGACTAGTGAGGAGGAACATGCCTACCACATGCGGTATATACTGGATACACTCCATGATCATCAGCTTAATGGTAAGCACTCAAAGTGCTAGTTCTATATTAGAGAGGTTCACTTCTTGGGACATGTCATCTCAGAGGCTGGGGTTGTAGTGGATCCAATGAAGATCGAGGCAGTACATGCTTGGGAGTGACCCAGAAGTATGAAGACGGTGTGGAGTTTCTTGGGTATGTCTGTGTATTATATGATATTTCATCCAGACTTCTCCAGAGTTGAAGAACTGCTTTTAGCTTTTACGAAGAAGGGAAAACCCATCGTGTGGTCAGATAGGTGCATGCAGAGCTTTTAGGAGATGAGATAGATATTGACCATTGTGCCCATTTTGAGCCTACCAGAGGACGACGTTAGGTATGTATATTACTATGAAACATCAAGGAACGGACTCAGGTGTGTCCTGATGATGGATAGAGTGAAGATCACATACGTTTTATAGTAGTTAAGTTAGCATAAGAATAACTATTAAACCCATGAACTGTAGTTACCAGAAGTGGTCTTCTCCCTGAATATGTGGCAGTACTATCTTATAGGAGAGCACATTACAATCTACTCTAACCACCAGAGTCTCAGATACATCTTATCGTAGAAGAACCTGAACCTGAGACAGCGGCGATGGCTCGAGTTCTTCCAGTACTATGACATCGAGATATTCTATACTCCTAGGTATGGGAACATTGTAGCTGATGCTCTCAGTAGGAGATCGGGCATTCAGCTGCTAGGAGAGGCGACAGAGCAGCTAGCCGCTTTGTAGACATCATTTTTGGATATAGATGGAGTAGCCTTTCTTTAGTTACTCATAGTCACTCCTCCACTCCATCAGCAGTCAGGGAGTCACAGTGTGGGGACGTTTACTGTGAGACGCGACATGCTCAGATATCCTCAGGATCGGCACCAAGTGAATTTTCTGAAGGATGGGAGTACATCATCCTCTTTAGGGGATGCTCCATGATACCAGTTGCACAGCCTGAGTAGGTTCTGAGGGAGTTCCAAACATCCCCTCTAGAAGTACATCTAGGAGTGGCGATTATATATTAATCCCTCAGATGACAACACAAGTGGTCGGGTATGATGAAGTCAGAATGAGAGTTCATTTCACAATGCCTCACTTCATAGCAAGTGAAGGTGGATCACCAAGTACCAGCAGTCTTGTTAAAACACTTACAGGTCCCATAGTGGAAGTGGGACGAGATATATATGGATTTCATGATGGGGATTCCACATATATCCAGAGGACACGACTATATTTGGGTGACCATAGGCCGACTCACCTAGTCGGAAAACTTCCTATCAATCAAAGAGAAGGGCTCAGTAGATATCATGAGATACCTCTACATTCAGGAGATCATACGACCTCATGGTGGGCCATCAACTGTCATCTCCGATCGAGATACTCATTTCAGTTCCCATTTTGGATGGGGTTACATGAGGCTTTGGGGACATAGCTACATCTGAGCATTTCCTTCTATCCCTATATGGGTGGTGTGACCAATAAGACCATTCATACTCTAGAGGACATGCTCCATGCATGTGTCTTCGACTTTGGTCATATCTGAGAGGATCACATTCTCATGGTGGAGTTTGTGTACGACAACAGTTACCACTCCACCATTGGGATGGCCCCATACAAGGCACTGTACGACCAACCTTTCAGATCACCTCTGTATAGGATTGACACAGGGGAGTTAGTACTTGTAGGACTAGAGATGGTTAAGGCTACGAGAGAGAATGTGTAGATCATAAAGGAGCAGATAAATACTGCATAGAGCAGACAGAAGTCTTATGCAGAAAAGAGATGGAGACCCCTGGAGTTCGAGGATGGCGATCGCGTTTTCTTATGGGTCTCACCTCGACGAGGTATATGGAGATTTGGTCACGGAGAAATGTTATCTATGCACTTCATAGAACCTTTCTAGGTCCGCAGTAGAGTAGGAGAGGTGTCTTACAACCTAGCCCTTCCACCTCAGATGCAACGGGTGCATGACATCTTTCATGAATCTCATTTGAGGAGATATGTGCATGACCCATCCCACATCATCGATCATGGGGAGATGGACATCGATGAAGGTGCAACATTCACAAAGGTCACCATGGAGATCGAGGATCGACATGAGTGGGTCCTATGTGGATGGTCGATTCCTCTGGTGCTTGTTTACTGGATGCACGAGAACCTCCAGAAGAGAACATGGGAGCGGGAGGCTAAGATGCGTGTTCAGTACCCCAATTTGATTTCCTAGTGTGTGTTTTAGTTTTACGGGGACGTAAATCTATGAGGTTGGAGTAATGTAATGACCTGGAAATTTCATGGAATTTTTTTTTCATATATCTTTGTAATTTTTCGAGTCCTCTGTTTCTGACGGTGCCTGATTTCGAGGCCCAATGTGCCTGGAATCAATTTCCAAAGTTCTGTTAGGGTAGGTCCAGTAAAAGTCTCTACGAGGTTTTCTATCTTTTGAACCTGTTATCAGAATTAAAATCAGAGGGCACTGTTGAACTCACAGCACCAGTATTTTCTTAAGGGGACCATAACCACAGTTGCGTTTTCTCAGGAGGAGAAGTTAATTTTGGGGATATATATTAAATTAAATAAAACTGTTGTACATAATTTTATTGTTTAAGAGTTGGTTATTTCATACAAGGGGAAGTTAGAGGTGGGGACCACTACCACATAACCTCCCATGAGAATATTTATTATGGTGGCGCCCACACAATCCCAAAACCTATCACCTCCCCTCAACACCATTAAACTACCAATTAACACCCCCCATTAATTAATTTGAAACCTCCCCTCATTATGGTGGAGCTTTTCCACATCCATTCCTTCAATTATGCCATCTTAATTTATTAACTAATTGGCTTAACTTTTTAAATGAATTTGAATTGTTTTTCCAACATTAAAAGAAGGAATATCCTTCATTTCTTTTGGACGGCATAAACTTGTTTTGTTGGGACTTGAGAGGATTTAGAAGGAAGTGTTCCTCTCTGATGAATAACAACGTTCTTCAATGAAGAACAACTCCAACGAAGTAAGGGAAAGACTTCTCCATCGATGCTTCCGTTCAGAAGCTCCCTAACGTCAACGAAATCGAGGTCCATATTCGGTGATGCTCGACCTCCGCAACGCTGGTCTTCCACAACTCGTTGATGTTCTCCACTCTTGAAATCGAGGTAGGGGGTCTGTATTGTTTTAGTTTGATAAATTATATTCTTTCCATTGTTGAATGAAAGTGATCATATTGGCCTCTTGATATCGCTTAACACAGTGGGTACGGGCCGAACAAACATGGCCCGTAAACCCTCCATTTATCCACTTTTATATTGGTGATGGAAGCAGTGTCGGGAGATGTGACGATAACCGGAAGCAATGGCGACCGTAGATAATGTTGGTCGCGCGCTGGTCGTGTGCGGAAGAACCAGGGGCCACTCAGCCGAAGAAGAACCGGATGGCCTAAGACTGTCGGGCAGGAGGAACCGCGGAGCTGCAGGGCATCGTGCTGCGGAGGACCGCGGCCCACACTCTGTGGACCATTTCGGCGGACGAACATACTTTCTCATTTTCTAATCAGGATGGAGGAGGTCACGGCACAAAAATGTGCCGCGCGGGAGGGCAGTGGACTGCTGGGTGGGCATCTCGCACTAGGAAGACTTGATGTCTTCGGCTGGAAGGATAAGAGGGTCGGCGCTGCCTATTCTGGAAACCAGCACCCCCCCCCCCCCGCACTGGCTCAGGCAGCTGGCTGAGCCGTGGACCACTGAGGGTCGCGTCATGTCGCGACTCGCCGGGCTGGGATACCTGCCATGGGCCAGGCCACACATTATCGGGCCGAGCTGAACCCTTAGCCGGGTCGGACCCGCCGAGCCAGGATGGGCCGACCCGGCAGCCCACCGGGCTTGAAGGTCCGGGACTGTTTCCCTTAAATGCGAATAACATCACGACTGTGAATCCGATCGACGCGTCGTCCACAAAAATGGGAACCTTGCAACTAGAGGGTCCTTTTGGGATACTCTAAGTGAGTTTTGGACAACTTTGTAAAATGGCCGGATTTGGAATGAGCGTATTTCTAACCAGGGTCGTAGTATGAAAATGCCAATAACTCTTAGATCGGGCGTTCGATTGACGCGTCATCTGTCGGGTTTGGTTATATTGATGAGACGAAACATTGATATACAACAACTCTAGACTTCGTGATAGTTGATGAATCGACCCCTTGGCTCGAGAAATGGACCCTCCCAAAATCGAGTGTTCTGTGTGTGGAAACCTTTGAGCTGTGTGTGACTGCAACGACAACCGTACTTGAATCCTCCGTGGGTTCGATGATGATGACAAATATACTAGAATCCTAAGTGGGTTCTACCACGACTACTACTATACATGTATCCAAAGTGGGTCCGACAGTTTGACTTTTGTACATGTATCCTGAGTGGGTCCGATAGAGTAGATGGTCTAGTATCCTACATGTGTCCGGCATCTTAACTGGTCTAATATCCTACGTGGGTCTGACAGCTTAGATGAATCAGTAACTACATCTGATCATCTCTATCACTATACATAAGATGTATACCTATGTTAGCTGAATCTTGGGTTTCAATCATTATCATTGATGTGATTGACTTACAATCCTGTGTGGACAGGCTTGTGATTGTGCTCGAGAGAAGGAGTCGAACTATGATTGATAACTTTGGTATATGTATGGTCATATATCTAAGTAGAGTTAGTTGGATCTTTTTGATTTCATCCTTCTTTACTTGTTTAACCTTCGTGGATTCTGGGAGACCTTCGGGGGTCTCAGGGTCCCTACTGAGTAACCCACACTCACCCATTCATTGGATACGCCTGCTCTACGTAGTGTTGGATGCAGACTACGGACATCACTGATCGAGTTGGAGAGTTGTGGAGCTGGATGGTTCCCGGAGGTGGACCACGTGGAGAGAATTACAAGGAAAAAACGGTCGGACTTGAGGTGAGGAGGAGGCCATCTGTACCAACCCTTCATGTGGGATTTATGGAGGATGACTCAGTGGTCGTTGTTTTACATTACTGCAGTTGTACTAGATTTTCAGTTGTACTGTACTTACTATTGGCCTTGTATTTCCGGCCCCTTTCCTTTTAGCACTTACTTTTGTATTCAACATTATATAGTTCTTACTAATGTTTTTACTCTTTTGTGTTGTTTAATTTTATAAAGACAATTCCATCCCTTTTAACGGGATTTATGCCTTTGGTACTAGTTGCCAGCCCCTAGTCTATGGAAGGCGGGATTGGGGTAGTCACAACACGGGCCCCGAGGATGGGTGGTGACAATAGCGACATCGAGGCCATATGATTTCATCTTGTGTATGGATTGGTTATCTATATTCCATGTTCAGATTGACAGTATTAGGCGAGATGTGTGATGTTTCCACACTTTTGGGTACAAGTTTAGCTTCACTGATGTGAAGGGAACCATTGTTGCGTATGACGGACATTCCTAGAGGATGGTGCAGCCGATCCCTCACAAGTTGGATTGCCTTACCCTCAGAGCAGTTGATGTGGAGAGTCCGATTTACCCTGTAGTGGTGGAAAAGTACAAGAATATTTTCCCTGACGATGATCCAGGACTACCTCCTCATAGAGAGGTGGAATTCTATAGATACATGTACCCTGGGATGACACTAATATCTACCCCATCATATCAGATTGCTCTCGTTGAGCTTATTGAGCAATGGGTATAGCTGGAGGTCTTGTATGGGAAGGTATTAATCCAGCTGAGTGTTTCTCCCTAGGCAGCCCCAATTCTATTCTCCAAGAAGGCGGATGAGAGCTTGCGGCTTTGTATTTACTGTCGTCGCCTGAATCAGGTGATCGTGAAGAACAAGTAATCATTCCTAAGTATTTAAGGCATCTTTGATCATCTCAATGGAGCATGATGGTTCTCGATGATATAACCCATATCAGGATACCACTAGCTCAGATTTCGAGGATGGAAACCACGTCTCTCTATGAGTCTCACCTCGACGAGGTCTACAGAGATTTGGCCGAGATGGAAAGTTATATCTAATATTCATCGGACCTCTCCAGTCCTCAGTAGAGTAGGCGAGGTGGCTAACATATTATCTCTTCGACCTCAGTTTCACCGGGTGCACAACGTCTTCCACATATCATAGCTGAGGAGATGCATACATGACCCTTCCCACATCATCGACCATGGAGAGATAGACATAGATGACAGAGATGCTTTAAAATATGTTCTAGTAATGATTTAGGATCAACAAGGGCGAGTCCTACATGGATTGTCAATAACTCTGGTGCACATTCGCTGGTAGCATGGGAACCTCTAGTAGAGAACATGGGATCTGGATGCTCAGATTCATGCTCAGTACCACCAATTGTTCCATCAATGTGTGTTGTAGCTTACGGGGATGTAAAGTCGAGAGGTGGAGAGAATTTAAAGACCCTGAATTTCTGTGGAATTACTTTTTCATAAATACATTGTAATATTACTAGTCCATGAAAATTTACAGCTCTTGATTCCGAGGCACGGTGTGCCAGGAATCAATTTTTGAAGTTTTGTTCTGGTACGTCAAATAAACGTTCAAGCTTGATTTTTTTCTTTAGAAATCATATTAGAATTGATTTCAGATGGCATTGTTGAACACACAACGCCGTTATTCTCTTAATATGACTTTCACCTTGACATAAGTTGGTCATAAATGGAAGTTAGTTTCTAGAGTTTTTAAGAATAATGTTAAATAAAAATAAGTGTAGATTATTTTAAATTTGATGGTTAAAATATCCAAGGTGAGGTTGGAGGTGGGGGCCACAACACTCCAAACACCCATGGAAGGTTATAGAGGTGGGGCCTACCCGAGAATAACCTCTCCTTGGAGGATAATTAAGGTAGGGATCACCCAGGAGATGAAAACCTTGGAACCCCCCATTTATGTGGTGTGAAACTCTTCACCTTACCCCCAATTAATTGAGAAAAATCTACCCATTTAATTAAGTTAGATAAAATAATTAATATAAGATCATTTTGAATTCATTCGAATAATTATGGCCAACAAATTAAATAATGGTTTACCTTAACCCATTATTTTTTGGTTATCAATTCGTTTGGTGGAGCATTGAGAGAGGAGTTGGAAGGACTTGGAGAAGATCATCATCCAATGAAAAACACCCATCAACACAGAAAAACGACGAACATCATTTTATTCCTTCATCTACTAGGGAAAGAAAGGGAAGCAACACCCATGAAGAACGATGAAGTCACCATTGACATTGTCTTCTACAAACTCTTCTTCCACCATTAACGAACAACCTTTTGAGGTTGGGGTTGGATTTTAAGTTTGACTATATTACAATGTTCATATTTTTTTTTTAAAAAATAAAGATTGCAGATGTTTTCTTTTGCGGGTTTGGAATAATCATTGTGGGTGGATAGGGTTTGATGATCTTCTTTTATGTTCCTGTTGACCCGCATGTTACCTCTCAAATGCGGAGGGTGCGGGTAAAAATAACATGGCCCAATACCTCCACCGTTCTTATTGAATGGTGTGTTCATCACGATTTAAGGTGTCGTATTTGCGTTGTAGTGATGAATATTAAACCCAAATAGATCCACCATGAAACCTCTTCGTTGTGTCTCCAAAATGATCTAAAGAGCTCCCCCATCCTCTAAAAAACAAGAAATTCTGCATGAGGCACTAGTGGGAGGACGAACGGTGGAAGGATGGGAAATATCGAGTGGACCAGGACATAAAACAATAATTTTATGTGACCTAATGGATTGGATGTACGGTTTGGAGAATCGTGTGCAACCGTGTAGTAGCCACTGTCCCACCTGGGGACATCGAATGACATGGATGCATGGTTTTTCAAACTGTGTGCCAACCTTGCTATTGTTATGGTCACTCCCAGAGACACCGCACGACTTGGCCATAGGGTTAGTCAAACCGTGTGCCAACCTTGTGGTTTCTACTGTCTCACCGAGAGACTTCGCACATGCAAGCCGTACGGTTTTTTAGACCACTTGAAATCCATGCACCCCTGAACAAACCTCCATAACATTGGCACTGGGTGTCCGTGTAATGAACCCTCTATGGTTCTAGAATCCATGGAGCGATACGATTCCTTGAGTATACCCTAGTGGAGATTTGTGTTGATATGGAGTATTTTCAGGTTGGATCAATCATGAATCCAACAAGATCCTACAACGAGAATGCCAATAACTGACAGACTGAGCGTCTGATTGACACACCGTCTGTTGTGTTGTGATCCATATGAGGATACATACCATTGAGATACTTCTATGTGGGAATTTATGAAAATTGGAGTATAGAACAGTAGCATGTGCAGAAGATCATCACGAGACGAGTAAGAATTTGATAGGGAACCTAGTAGCTGGCCGAGAATTGATGAATGATAACTGATTCGACTCAGAGTGATTCAACATTCCCATTGGGGAGCGCCTCTGTGTGAGGTCAGTAGACCCATGGTGGGGAGTACCTCTGTGCGAACACGATGGACCCATGGTACAAAAAACATTGTGTACCTCAGTAGGATACTTGGGGAGATCCATTGTGTGATCATAGCAGACCCACAGTGGAGAGTGCCTCTGTGTGTGTGCAGTAGATCCACGGTACTAGACAGGAGGAGTACCTCAGCAGTCCATGTTAGTGGGGAGCGCCAGTGTGTGGCATGGAAAGACCATTGTACTTGATAGAGGTGGATTTATCCAGAAGCTGAATGATCAGATTAATAAAAATCATTCTTTGAGTTGAGTCAGTGACATTTGTGTTTACCTCACGACTGAGTTGGGTTACTAGATAACTTACATATATATATGAGAATATACCTACATAGGGGTTATCAGTTGTTACTTTACTTTTTGGTTATCCTTGTGAGACCATCATTGTAACATCCCAATTAAGTAATGAATAATAGATATTTTTATCTATGCCTATTAATGATTAAGATAGTGTTTTAGAGGATTAAAATGAAAATAAATCCAATCTTAAGCATGGAATACACTAATATTCTTAAAAGATTATTTTACTGCCTTATGATGGAAAAACCTTTTTAAATCTATCTTTTGACAATTTTATAAACTATGTTTGTCAAAATAATCTTATTCTTTATGATTGGGACATCAAAATTTACTTTGTGTGAATTTTTGGTATTTTTCTGACAATGTTCATTTTTTAATGAATAATTAAAAATACTGCATTTTACATCAAAACTGTTTTTTAATCTAATTTATTTATATGATTAGATTATATTTTAAATTGGACTTAATTTTTAATATGAATATATTTTCACCATTTAATCCAATGGTGGTCATTGGAATCAATTTCACTTTGAAATTGGACTTAAACTAGTGTCAATCTTTTGATACTTATTATTTCATAAAAACACGCTATTTTCTCTGACAGCAGGAATTAATTATTAAATTAATTAATGTGACCTATATGTTATGAATTTTGTAAAATAGACTTCATTTTTTAATTCTTAATATCAAATATAGCTTAGGGTGAATTTTTGGTAATTTTCTGAAAAACATCAATTTTTGATGAATAGTGAAACCACTAAGTGGTACTTATAAAGACTGATTTTCCGTTTAAATGAAATTTTGCCATCATTGTGTTTTGAATTTCAAAAATCTGACATAGATGGTTGTCATTAAGAAGTAAAATGTGGTTCAATGAGATTATAATAATTTTTTGGTGAATAGTAACTTATTACGTTCTTAATCGCGATTAGTGGTAATTAGTGTAGTTTAAGGTAAAAATAATGATTTAATAAAATAATATGAGCATGAAACATGTCCTACCCTCATGTTTTGTGTCATGGACGACCAAGACAAGCCATGTGTCAACTTGGGGACCCCATGGATCCACTTTGGTTGGGAAATGACATAAACCACTTTTTATTTAATGTACAAGAAAAAATGACACAAACATAATATGTTTTACGAAAACAATTTTTAAATGGGGTTATAAAGATAATATTTTTGATTATAAATATTCATTGGAAAGATAAAAAGATTTCCTACATCATAGTATTTTTTTTATAATTTTTAGGCATTAAATAAATTAATTTATTTATGACATAATAATGATGCAGCGATGACATCATTATTTGATGATTTAAATAAAATGGAAAGATAATGTAAAATATATGAACTACACATGTACAAAACCAATTGGATGAGTTTATTTCTAACCCTTATCACCTTATCCACGAATTATATCAATTCTGGACTTTTTAAAACCGAAACACATTTTCAAATAAAGTAATATTTCTTTACTTTCCAAAAGTGCCCCTCCTCTCCTCTTCTAAAAGGCCCCCACCTCTACCTCATTTCACACACTCCTCAACCCTTTGGCTTGGCCAAACCCAGCCCATTTACTCTCTCCACATCCCTATCCTCATCCAAGAGGATTCCCATTGGGCATAAACCTTTCAAAGGAAGCATTTAGGCTCAAATCAAAAGGAGTTACACTTTTAAAGGTAATTCATTCTCTCATGTTCATTTGTTTTATTTTGTGTCTCCAAACCCCTAAACTCTTTTTATTTACTTCTTTTGTAACAACACCAGTATCTTCAATATACTAGGATGCTGTTATAAGATTTATTTGAGCTAAACTCTCACAAAACAACATCAAATGGTTAAAGAACATATGATTTCCGTGGATGGCGAAATTCTGCCTCCCAAAACGATGATTGTTCAATTCTCATTTAACACCTTCAAAGGTGGCCATTATGATGTCACTATTTTTATATATGATATATAATATTTTTATGTTTTCCTTAAGCTTCTGTATTTCTCATTTTGGGCATACCTTTATGGTTTCCATTATGGGTAAACACGATATCTTCATTTTAGGAAGTGTGGACTACCGCCCCCTGAAAGTGATTTGATTCGTTAATACCATATGTGGGATGTGTAAAGGATAAAGTTAATGATATTATATATTTTATTATACTGGAATTATAATATACTCTTATATAATTATGATTCCATTCCAGAAAATACGAAATAGAAATGGAAGTAGCGTTAATGCGTACGTACGGCTTACCGTCTCCATGAACGGTGCATTTCATTTCTTACCTCTGAATGTGATGTAATATTATAAATACATGTATATGATGAATATATATGATATATATGTTATCCAAATAATTAATATCATTCTGGATATAACGAACCTTTGACCAAATTAACAACATGTAAGTGTATGAAGTCTATTTTTGACATAAGAACCAAATACCGACAAAATGAAAATTATTAACTTAAATGATTACAAGATGTTCATAACATGGTATAAAAGGAATAATGAACTTGAAAAAGGTTAATAATCAAGTAGATATTAACTCAAGTTTATTATTCAGGAGATTAAAGAACAGTCGGGTCATGTCGGATATGAGGTATGGGACTTCGTCTCAATCTCCTTTCATTGAGGCATATTTTGTTTTATACACAACCTTATTTTTTACGGGGTATAAACCCCTTTGGATTTTATGTTTATTCAAAAGGAATCTTTTTTATTCGAAGCGTTTACTAAACGAAAAAAGGGAATGTTTTTGTCGTACGTATGCAGCGACAACGACTTCTCCGCCGTCGTGACCGTTATTTGAGTTTCGGCTTCCTCTACAAGCCATACCTTCTTTTTAAAAGAAAAATAAATACCATGTTTTACTTTTCTTTTATTTTGGTATCGAAAATGGTTTTCATAATTTTTTATATATCAATGTGTTGTATTGATATCTTGTGATTGAAAGGTGGGAATGTTATGTTTCCTTTATGCATGTTTTTTGTGATATGATTATGTTGAGGTTCTTGGGAATTATTATGAAAACGGGTGGTTCTGTGATAAACTAAGGGCAGGTGAGCCCGATATAGCTCTCCAATGCATTGGGTAACGCGAAGGAGTGAAACTTTAAGGTTTCCCCGAAGAGATTTAGGGAATATACTATGATGGGTATTCCAAACGTAACCAAGAGGGTTACTCCCTACGTAAGAATGTTATGAATGCCTCAAGTTACCTTTATGTCTTATGATTTCTATGATTTATTCATGATTTTATGAGGTATGTTAAAGTGCCTGTGTTTTATGGGTAATGTATGATTTCATTATTATGTATATATGAACTCATGATTCAATTCCATGTTTTTATAACCCATACTGAGCTTTTTATGCTCATCCCAAGTTTTTTTGAAATGTTTTTCACAGGTCAAGGGAAAGGTACATGATATGATGATAGTGTCAAGGACGTGTCAAGAAAGAATCCATGATTTATTTTAAATATGTTTCCATTTATGGGAATGAAGAATACTATCTTTATGTAACCACATTGTTTATATGTGGAATGTAATGAAAGTTTTATGAACTAATTCTCTAAAACTCTAAACCCGAAAAGATCCTCAATGTGTAATCTTGTAATAACTCATGATTAAGTAAGGTTTAAGGCTGGGCCTTATAGTTGGTATCAGAGGTCGGTTTAGATAACTTTAGGATTAAGAAATCTATTAAATAATTATCCAAAAAAAAATTTCTTTTTGAAATGATATAGCATTTGAAGATTACCATGTTGCTTCATTTAAGACATGTTTGTTCAGAATGGTTTTTCGTAGAGGAAACAGGGAAGCAGTGCTACGAAGGCATACAGAAGGAAATAACCTTCCGAATCAGCATCCAGAAATGGTCGGAATTGGAACTGAATAGTTTGTTGCAGTAATGGCGCAGTTGACTCAAGCGATAAATGGTGGTGGTATCCATGCATGAGATCAGCCAGATCAGCCGCAAAGGAACATGTCAGTGGTGGAAAATTTCATGAGGAAACATCCACCATCATTTAGAGGATCATCTGACCCTGTGCTAGCTGAAGGGTGGATTAAAGCAGTGGAGAAGATTTTTGATGTCATGGGGTGTTCAGAAAATAAAAAGGTTAGTCTTTCTATTTACCGTTTGGAGGGTGAAGTAGATCAGTGGTGGTCTATGGTTAAAAATATCAGGGACACCGATGAGATTGATGCTCTTGACTGGGATGAATTCAAAGTTATGTTTCTTGAGAAGTATTTTCCTAAGGCTCTTCGACTTAGGATGGAGAACAATTCTTGGAATTGAGGCAAGAGGAAGACTCAGTGGCTGCCTATGAAGAATGGTTCACTCGTTTGGCAAGGTATGCTCCAAATATTATCTGAGACCTTGACAGTAAAATCAATCGTTTTTACATAGGATTAAAGCCAAAATATCGAAGGGAATTAGCTTCTCGTGAGTTTAAAAGTTATGAAAAGATTGTTCGATGTGCTGAGAAGGTGGAAATGGAGTTTTCCGATGACCAAGTGTTCTATAACAACCAGCAGAAGAAGAGACCGAGGTGGTAGGATAAAGGTAAGAATTCTTCAAAAAAGTCTGATGGTAAGATAACTAAGTTTCCATTTTGTGATAAATGTTGCAAAAGGCATGCTGGGGAATGTCATCTGAATTCTGGAAAGTGCTACCGATGTGGTAAGATGGGACATAAGGCTCGTGATTGCACTAAAAAGGATCAAGGTGAAGGTAAGAACAAATTTTATTTACAGTTAGTGAAATGTTATAAGTGCAATGAGATGGTTCACTATGAAAACGAGTGTCTGACAAAGATCTTGAGTGATGGTAAGCAGTTAGACTACAAGAAGAAAGGGGTGGGGAAATCCTTTGCAACTACTTCAGCAGATGTCAGGCCATCAAATGAAGTTGTATCAGCTCTAGGGAGCTCGGTTTTTTTTCAAAGATTGACCTGAGATCGGGGTACCATCAGCTGATGGTAACAGAGGAAGATATTCTGAAGATCGCGTTCCGTACGAGATATGGCCATTATGAATTTGTAGTAATGCCTTTTGGGCTAACCAATTCACCTGCTGTATCCATGGACTTAATGAATAGAATTTTCCATGTGTTCTTGGATAAGTTTGTGGTGGTTTTCATTGATGATATTTTGGTGTTTTCTAAAAGTAAAGAGGAGCATGAAAGACATTTAAGGGTTATCCTACAAACCTTAAACGAAAAGAAACTGTATGGGAAATTCAGCAAGTGTGAGTTTTGGTTGCAAAAAATTTCGTTCCTTGGTCACATTGTTTCTAAAGATGGAATAACTATTGATCCTACAAAAACAAAAGTTGTGGAAGAATGACCAATACCCACAAATGTAACCGAGATTCTTAGCTTCCTTGGATTGGCGGGCTATTACTGAAGGTTTGTTAGAAATTTTTCACGGTTATCCAGTCCAATGACTAAGCTAACTCGGAAGGGTGTTACGTTTATCTGGACAAAAGAATGTGATGATTGTTTTCTGGAATTGAAAAGAAGATTGGTGAATGCTCCAGTTTTGGCACTACCTTCCAGGAATGGTGAGTTTGTTATATACAGTGATGATTCATTGAAAGGACATGGTTGCGTCCTAATGCAGAATGATTAGGTAATTGCATATGCTTCACGACAGTTGAAAACTCATGAGGTAAATTAACCTACACATGATTTGGAATTAGCTGCTGTTGTTTTTGCTTTAAAAATTTGGAGGCATCATTTGTATGGAGTAAAGTATGAAATATATACCGATCACAAAAGTTTAAAGTATATATTCACTCAGAAAAAGTTAAACATGAGACAGAGGAGATGGCTAGAATTAATCAAGGATTATGATTGTACAATTCATTACCATCCGGGAAAAGCAAATAAAGTGGCTGATGCTTTGAGTCGAAAAAGTAATGCTTCATTAACAATGTTGCGTTTGGAACGTGATCCTTTGGTTAAGTATTTGATGAACTTTGGCATAGATGTTGTTGGTGCAGGAAGTCCTTCTGTTTTGTTTCAGGTATCAGTGAGATCATATCTATTAGATAGAATGGAGCAGGCACAGAAGCAAGACAGTCAGTTGCAGAAAAAGGTAGAGCTGGTTCAGAAAGGTACGTTTCCTGAATTCAACATTGATAATGATTGTGTTTTGAGATTTGGGAAGAGATTGTGGGTGCCTTTTGATTCATAGTTGAAGAGAGAGTTGTTATGTGAAGCTCATAGTTCTCTGTTTTCTGTTCAGCCGGGCAGTACTAAGATGTATAGAGATATGCGGGAGTATTATTGGTGGGATGGAATGAAAAGACACATTTGCTGATTTTACTGTGAAGTGTTTGACATGTCAACAGGTTAAAGAAGAGTGGCAGTTACCGAATGAGATGCTTTAGCCTTTACCAGTGCCAGAGTGGAAATGGGAGAATATATCCATGGACTTTGTTGTTGGATTACCGAAGACATCTCGAGGTAATAATGCAATCTGGGTTATTGTTGATCGCTTGACCAAATTTGATCATTTCTTTGCTATAAGAGATAGTTTATCTCTTGATAAACTTTCCCGTTTGTATCTTAAAGAGATAGTTAGGTTACATGGAGTTCCTCTCTCCATTGTATCGGAACGTGATCCCAGGTTTACTTCTAACTTTTGGAAAGGCCTTCAGAAGTCGTTGGGTACTGAATTAAATTTTAGTACAGCTTTTCATCCTCAATCAGATGGGCAGTCAGAACGAACAATCCAGACATTGGAGGATATGATACGATCTTGTTCTATGGATTATCATGGATGTTGGGACCAACATCTTTCGTTGGATGAATTTTCATATAATAACAGTTTTCATTCTAGTATACAGATGGCACCATTTCTGGCATTATATGGGAAGAGGTGTCGAACTCCAGCTTTCTGGGATGAAGTGGGTGAAAGGAAGTTGATGGGACCAGAATTGGTAGAAGAGATGGCAAAAAAAGTTTAGCTAATTCAGAAACACATGAGAACAGCTCAGAGCAGGCAGAAGAGTTATGCAGATAACCGGAGGAAGGATCTATCTTTCGAGGTAGGTGATCATGTTTTTCTCAAGGTTTCTCCTTGGAAAAGTGTAATGAGATTTGGTAAGAAAGGAAAGATGAGTCCAAGGTTCGTTGGACCATACGAAATTCTGGAGAGAGTTGGATCAGTTGCATACCGAGTGGCTTTACCTCCGAGTTTATCTCAGGTACACAATGTTTTTCACGTTTCGATGTTGAGAAAGTATATGCTAGATCCATCTCATGTTTTGAGTCCAGAGGTAGTTCAGCTGGAAGAGAACCTATCTTATGAGGAACAACCGATCCAGATTCTTGACCATAGGGAGCATGTGTTACGGAATAAAGTGACTCACCAGGTAAAGGTTTTGTGGAAAAACCACATGATTTAAGAGGCATCATGGGAATCTGAAAATGCAATGAGGGATAAGTACCCCCATTTATTTGATAAGTAAATAAATTGCGGGGACGCAATTTTCTAAAGGGTGGAATGATGTAACATCCCAAGAAATTAATGAATAATAGATATTTTTATCTATGTCTATTAATGATTAAGATAGTGTTTTAGAGGCTTAAAATGAAAATAAATCTAATCTTAAGCATGGAATACACTAATATTCTTAAAAGATTGTTTTACTGCCTTATGATGGAGAGCCCTTTTTAAATATATCGTTTGACAATTTTATAAACAATGTTTGTAAAAATAAACTTATTCTTTATGATTGGGACATCAAAATTTACTTTGTGTGATTTTTTGGTATTTTTCTGACAATGTTCATTTTTTAATAAATAGTGAAAAATACTGCATTTTACATCAAAATTGTTTTTTAATCTAATTTATTTATATTATTAGATTATCTTTTGAAATGGTCTTATTGTGTAATATGAATATATTTTTACCATTTAATCCAATGGTGGTCATTGGAATCAATTTCACATTGAAATTGGACTTAAACTAGTGTCAATCTTTTGATACTTATTATTTCATAAAAACACGCTATTTGCTCTGACAGTGGGAATTAATTATTAAATTAATTAATGTGACTTATATGTTTTGAATTTTGTAAAATAGAATTCATTTTTGAATTCGTAATATCAAATATAGCTTAGGGTGAATTTTTGGTAATTTTCTGAAAAACTTCAATTTTTGATGAATACTGAAACCACTAAGTGCTACTTATAAAGACTCATTTTCCGTTTAAATGAAATTTTTCCATTATTGTGTTTAGAATATAAAAAATCCGACATACATGGTTGTCATTAAGATGTAAAATGTGGTTCAATGAGATTATAATAATTTTTTGGTGAATAGTAACTTATTAAATTCTTAATCGCGATTAGTGGTAATTAGTGTAATTTAAGGTAAAAATAATGTTTTAATAAAATAAGATGAGCTTGAAACATGTCCTACCATCATTGGTTGTGTCATGGCCGAACAAGACAAGCCATGGGTCAACTTGGGGACCCCATGGATCTACTTTGGATGGGAAATGACATAAACAACTTTTTATTTAAGGTAAAAGTAAAAATGACACAAACATAATATGTTTTATGAAAACAATTTTTACATGGTGTTATAAAGATCTGATTTTTTATTATGAATATTAATTGGAAATATAAAAACATTTCCTACATCATAGTATTTTTTTAATAATTTTTAGACATTAAATAAATTAAATTATTTATGACATAATAATTATGCATCGATGACATCATTATTTAACGATTTACATAAAATGGAAAGATAATTTAACATCTATGAACTACACATGTCCAAAACCAATTGGATGAGTGGATTTCGAACACTTATCACCTTATCCAAGAATTATATCAATGTGGGACCTTTTAAACCCGAAACACATTTTCAAACAAAGTAATTTTTCTTTACTTTCCAAAAGTGCCCCTCCTCTCCTCTTATAAAAGGCCCCCACCTCTACCTCATTTCACACACTCCTAAAGCCTTTGGCTCGGAAAACCCCTGACCATTTACTCTCTCCACATCCCTATCATCATCTTAGAGGATTCCATTTGGGCATAATCCTTTCAAAGGAAGCCTTTAGGCTCAAATCAAAAGGAGTTACACTTTTAAAGGTAATTCATTCTCTCATGTTCATTTGTTTTATTTTGTTTCTCCAACCCCCTAAACTCTTTTAATTTACTTATTTTGTAACAACACTAGTGTCTTAAATATACTAGGATGTTTTTATAAGATTTATTTTAGCTACACTCTCACACAACTACATCAAATGGTTAAAGAACATACGGTTTCCGTGAATGGAGAAATTCTGCCGCCCGAAACGATGATTGTTCAATACTCATTTAACACCTTCAAAGGTGGCCATTATGATGTCACTATTTTTATATATGATATATAATATGTTTATGTTTTCCTTAAGCTTCTGTTTTTTTTCATTTTGGGAATAACTTTATGGTTTCCATTATGGGTAAACACGATATCTTCATTTTAGGAAGTGCGGACTACCGCCCCTGAAAGTGATTTGATTCGTTAATACCATGTGTGGGATGTGTAAAGGATAAAGTTAAGGATATTATATAGGTTATTATACTGGAATTATAATATACTCTCATATCATTATGATTCCATTCCATAAAATACGAAATATAAATGGAAGTAGCGTTCATGCGTACGTACGGCTTATCGTCTCCATGAACGGTGCATTTCATTTCTTACCTCTGAATGTGATGTAATATTATAAATACATGTATATGATGAATATATATGATATATATGTTATCCAAATAATTAATATCATTCTGGATATAACTAACCTTTAACCAAATTATCAACATGCACATGTAAGAAGTCTATTTTTGACTTAAGAACCAAATACCGACAAAATGAACATTATTAACTTAAATGATTACATGATGTTCATAACATGGTATAAAAGGAATAATGAACTTGAAAAGGTTCATAAGAAAATAGATATTAACTCAAGTTTATTATTCAGGAGATTAAAGAACGGTCGGGTCATGTCAGATACGAGGTATGGGACTTCGTCTCAATCTCCTTTCATTGAGGCATATTTTGTTTTATACACAACCTTCTTTTTACGGTGTATAAACCCCTTTGAATTTTATGTTTATTCAATAGGAATATTTTTTATACGAAGCGTTTACTAAACGACAAAAGGGAATGTTTTTGTCGTACGTATGCGGCGACAACGACTTCTCCGCCGTCGTGACCGTTATTTGAGTTTCGGCTTTCTCTACAAGCCATACCTTCTTTTTAAAAGAAAAATAAATACCATGTTTTACTTTTCTTTTATTTTGGTATCGAAAATGGTTTTCATAATGTTTTATATATCAATGTGTTGTATTTATATCTTGTGATTGAAAGGTGGGAATGTTATGTTTCCTTTATGCATGTTTTTTGTGATATGATTATGTTGAGGTTCTTGGGCATTATTATGAAAACGGGAGGTTCTGTGATAAACTAAGGGCGGGTGAGCCCAATATAGCTCTCCAATTCATTAGGTAATGTGAAGGAGTGAAACGTTAAGGTTTCTCCGAAGAGATTTAGGGAATATACTGTGACGGGTATTCAAAACGTAACCAAGAGGGTTACTCCCTACGTAAGAATGTTTTGAATGCCTCAAGTTACCTTTATGTCTTATGATTTATATGATTTATTCATGATTTTATGTGGTATGTTAATGTGCCTATGTTTTATGGGTAAAGTATGATTTCATTCTTATGTGTATATGAACTCATGTTTCCTTTCCATGTTTTTATAACCCATACTGAGCTTTTTATGCTCATCCCAAGTTTTTTTGAAATGTTTTTCACAGGTCAAGGGAAAGGTGCATGATATGATGATAATGTCAAGGAAGTGTCAAGAAAGAATCCATGTTTTATTTTAAATATATTTCCATTGATGGGAATGAAGAATACTATCTTTATGTAACCACTTTGTTTATATGTGGAATGTAATGCATGTTTTATGATCTAATTCTCTAAAACTCTAAACCCGAAAAGATCCTCAATGTGTAATCTTGTAATAACTCACGATTAAGTAAGGTTTAAGGCTGGGGCCTTATAATCATGGTCTCTAGGTACCTACGTAGAATCCTTATACTCACCTCTGTATGGGCTATGACTGCACCTCATTGTGTTAGATGCATAT